>JASVEL010004195.1:102500-119601 GCA_032618575.1 Nicotiana noctiflora
GTTCTAATTTACTAAATCACATGTTTCTATTTTCGGAACATCACATGTAGAGTTTTTTGGGGGAGAATCACTTGGCGCGGGGCCTCCCGTGTGAGGTCAGGTGATGGTCAACAACTCAGGCAGGAAATGCTGAAAATCGGCTAACGATGCAAGAGCTCTTTTCCCCTTATACGCTCTAAAAAAAGGGTATGTCGGGTTTTTGGACCCTATGTTGAGTAAGGGTTCCAAACCTTCCAAAAGTGATAGGTATGTGTTGTTTCTTGGCACTCTCTTTCTATATTATGCCAACCTAAAAAGAGCGATGAAGAGTGGATTTCAGGTTCGATAGTCTCGAGAAGGTATTAGCCACCGGTGACCATACTTTCGTAAAAGCACCATTGGGCGGTGGTTCCTCTCCTTCCTCTTGAACCTCGAACAAAAAATCGATCTCGCCATCAGCTTGACTAAGAGTTCCGAATCAAAAAAGTAAACTAAACTTGACTTAAGACGAAGGAAGCGAGTGCCGAAAAAAAACCGCTTTCTTAAGGCTTCAAACTACTAGTCATTAAGACTACTATGAATGAAAAGTAAGGAAGTCCTTTTCTTGACTTGGCCTGCGTGCATTATACCTAACCTTTTAACTTGATTTCAATATCAACAAAGAAATGAAAGCATAACCCTTTGCTCGCTTGCAGCGCCTCTTAGTCTTTTATTTTAGCCTGCCTTGTGAAGATCTCTCGGGTGTCTATGGCAGATCCGATCAGTCTCGTGATGAAGAGAAGCCTTTTCCGATGTTGAAAGGTATCGTCACGACAACTCAATTTGTCCGGTAAACTACTCGGGGCTCCCCATGGTTTAGTAAAAGGGAGGGGATATTTTTTATTCATCCGGGGGTTCATTCATTATGAACTAAACAGTAGTTGGCTGATTAGTGAGGTCTTAAAAACGTCATAGAATTCATGATCGGCCATTCCATTTTTGCTTTCAGCAAGTAGGCGACGCGAATCTATGCTTTCTATCTTTCAATCGGATACCAATTGCTTGGATGCGTTTGAAAGCCTCGAGATGACTTGCAGAATAAATTCTTTCTAGGTTTGTCTTGTGTCTCCGAAAAAAATGGTCCATTTATTGATGGGCAAACGACGGGGATCGAACCCGCGCGTGGTGGATTCACAATCCACTGCCTTGATCCACTTGGCTACATCCGCCCCTACCCCCGCACAGGTTGAAGTCTCTATCTACGATCAGATCCTTTCTGAACTCCCCTATGACCGCTTATAAAAGAGAAGCTTTTTCCTATACTATAGTGGCAAGTCTATTGTTGTGTTTCAGAATTAGGGGAAACAAAGCTTCAACAAGTAGAAGCTTCCTGGCAAAGCTTCAAACAAAGAGGTTGGGTTGTTCACTTCATTGATTTGACTTCACTTTACTTAAGATTAAAGATAGGGGCCGGGCGGGCAGTGAAGGCTCATTTAGTAGACAACGAGCGATCTGCAAGCACCTACTCGAGAAGCAGCAAGCGGAACTTGAACTTGAAGAAGCGAGCCTCTATCAGAGAAAGCCATTGCGCGCTAGCCCCTTGTCTTGTATAGGGTGGAAAACTTGCGCACCCCTAAACTACAAGCTTTCTTTGAAGCCCCTAAAACATGGGATATTTGAAGAATCCCCTTTCTACAAACCTTTTTATAATATAAGAGAAGCTCTTCGAGCTTTCTTCGCATGCTTGAGAGCATCCCCTTTCTATTAGTAAGGTTGTCAAATTTCCTTTAGTTCCTTTATGACTATAATATAAATAATAGGGGTAGGGGGCGCTAACGAGCAAGAAAACGGATGCGCTAAGGCGCAACTTCGCGCAGCTGCTACGCCCTTGCTTCTTGCCTTATCTTTTACTAAGAAACTAATCTAAATAGAAGCCCTTCTTTCTCAAAGTCAACTTTCTCCCTTCTTGCTTTAGTGAAATAAGGGGCGCTAACGCGACCTTCCTTCAGCTGGCTTCGCCCATCTATTCATCTATTTTCTCAAATGGATATTTAGGGATCTCTCTTGTTCATAGATCTTGAAACCAGATCAATATCCATTTCTCAATAGATCTATTTATCGATAGAAAGATATAGATCTCTATATGGATCTATCTCCATATCTAAATATGGAAGAACCGACACAACAAGGGCGTAACCAACGGAAGGTTCTCACCCTGTTCCCGACATTGGGCATTTAGGAATTTACCTATTTCTTTGTTAATCTATATGGTGCGGTAAAGTGCAATGTGGAAATATCTGTGTCTAATTCGCGCCTTGTTCCCAAATTTTCAGAATATGGCACCTAAGAAGAAGGCTAGACTCGGCCTTAGGGCCAATGCGGGCCCAAGTGCAGCTGTTAATCATGTACCCGATGCCGTGGGAGAGAATGACCCACCAGTCCCGAATTTGCCTGGCCCATCTGTTCAAAACCCAAGTGTCCCTATTCCAGCTGCGGCAGAGGATGCCACCATTCCTCCTGCCAGTGTTCCTGACTCGGATACAGGTTCCCGCTTCGGGCTCTGGTATCTCTAATGAAGATCTTAGGGGAGCCATTCATATGTTAACACAGTTAGTGGCCGCCCAGGCCTAGAGATCCCATGATGCCCCTGTATCCTCCAGCGGACAGGGAGATTCCTCCAGCTCCAGAGTCCACCAGTTCTTGCGATTGGCCCCTCCAGAATTCTCAGGTACCGATCCAGAGGCTGACCCACAAGACATCCTTGATGAGATATACAAGACCCTCAGAGTGATGAAGGCTACAGATATAGAGGGAGTAGAGTTAGCCTCTTACAGGCTGAAGGGAGCGGCACGTTCATAGTTCGAAATGTGGGAGGATTCCCGTGAAGAAGGGAGCCCTCCTGCCAGATGGGATAAGTTTATAGATGCATTTATGGACCACTTCTTGCCTGCCGAGGTGATGGCAGCCCGTGCCACGAAGTTCGAGGTCCTCAAACAGGGCAGTATGATTGTTTGGGAGTATCACATGGAGTTCGTAAGGTTTTCCAAGTATGCTCCTCATTTAGTGTCGACCATGGATGCCCGTGTTCGACGGTTTGTTCAGGGCCTTAGCCCTTTGGTAGTGAATGAGGCTGCCACAGTAGCTTTGCACTCAGATATGAATTATGGGAGGATCGTGGGGTTTGCTCGGGCCACAGAGGCCAGGAAATTGAAGATTCGTGCAGAAAGAGAAAGTAGCAGCAGGGCCCGGTCAATGGGTCATTCAGGGAGATCACTTCCAGGGAGAGGGTCATCAGGGCCATCCTAGTCATATGCTCAGTCCTCCGCGAGTGCACCGCCATCTGTGCACAGTCATCAACAGGGCAGTCATTCGAGACCCTGTTCAGATAGCATGAGGTCTCGTCAGTCTGGTCGTCCTGGGGTGAGGTCCCAGCAGCAGGGGAGACCTACATGCCCCAAGTGTGGGAGATTTCATACAGAGACTTGCTACCTTGACATCCCGGTGTGCTTCAGGTGCGGGGTGAGAGGTCACATTCTGCGGGATTGTCGTGCACCCCATCAGGGTATAGGTAGGGGATCTGCTCAGTCATCCGATTCTTCGGCTGCTACATCATCAGCGCGTACTCCAGCATCAGCAGGGCGTGGTGCAGCTAGGGGTGGAGCTCGGGGTAGGGGTGGACCTAGCCGATTCTATGCATTGAGTGGCCGCCAAAATACCGAGGCTTCTCCAGATGTTGTTACAGGTATCCTGTCTGTTCAGACTATTGATTGCTATGCCCTTATTGATCCAGGGTCCTCCTTGTCTTATGTCACTCCATTCATTGCTTCAAGTTTTGGGATAGAACCCGAACAGCTTCATGAGCCGTTCTCTGTATCGACTCCGGTTGGTGATTCTATTACAGCCTCACGAGTCTATAGAAATTGTGTTGTTACGGTGAGTGGTCGTGTTACCACAACTAATCTTATTGAGCTTGGGATGGTTGATTTTGATGTAATTATGGGGATGGATTGGCTCTATTCATGCTTTGCCAAGCTTGGCTGTCGGACGAGAGTTATGAGGCTCGAGTTCCCTAACGAAGCCAGTTATCGAATAGAGAGGAAATGGTGTAGTGCCTAGGGGTAAGTTTATTTCCTACCTTAAGGCTTCGAAGATGATTAAGAAAGGGTGTATCTATCATTTGGTTCGGGTGACGGACACCACCTCAGAGGTGCCTACCCTCGAGTCCGTGCCAATTGTGAATGAATTTCCTGAAGTGTTTCCGGATGAGCTTCCAGGCATTCCGCCGGATAGGGAGATTGACTTTGGGATCGATGTATTGCCGGATACTCAGCCAATATCCATTCCACCATACAGAATGGCGCCAGCAGAGTTAAGGGAGTTAAAGGAGCAGCTGAGGTATTTATTAGAGAAAGGGTTCATACGACCAAGTGTGTCGCCATGGGGTGCTCCGGTTCTCTTTGTCAGAAAGAAGGATGGGTCACTTCGAATGTGTATTGATTATCGGCGGCTCAACAAAGTCACCATCAAGAATAAATATCCTTTGCCTCGAGTGGATGATCTGTTTGACCAATTGCAGGGAGCAAAGTTCTTCTCAAAAATTGATTTGACGGTCTGGGTACCACCAGTTGAAAATCAGGGAGGCAGGATATTCCTAAGACCGCCTTCAGAACTCGTTATGGTCACTTCAAGTTTTTGGTCATGTCTTTTGGGCTAACCAATGCCCCAACAGCTTTCATGGACCTTAGGAATCGTGTTTTCAAGCCATTCCTAGTTTCCTTTGTGATTGTATTCATTGACGACATCCTCATCTACTCTCGGAGTAGGGAAGATCATGCTGTTCACCTCAGAGCAGCATTGCAGACCCTTTTCAGCATCAATTGTATGCCAAGTCTTCAAAATGTGAGTTTTGGTTGGAGTCCGTAGCCTTTTTAGGACATGTTATTTCCAGTGTGGGAATTCAGGTGGATCCTCAGAAGATTGCGGCAGTGAAAGATTGGCCTAGACCCACGACCCCGACAGAGATTCGTAGCTTCTTGGGTTTAGCAGGGTACTATAGGAGGTTTGTAGAGGGGTTCTCGACCCTCGCTTCCCCATTGACAAAACTGACGCAGAAGGCAGTTAAGTTCCAGTGGTCCGATGCATGTGAGAAAAGTTTCCAAGAATTGAAGTCAAGATTGACCTCGGCACCAGTATTGGCCTTGCCAGAAGGCACAGAGGGATTTGTAGTTTATTGTGATGCCTCCAGAGTCGGTTTGGGATGTGTATTGATGCAGCACGGAAAGGTTATAGCTTATGCTTCCAGGCAACTCAAGAACCATGAGAAGAATTATCCGACGCATGATTTGGAGATTGCAGTTGTTGTGTTTGCCTTGAAAATATGGCGAAACTATCTTTATGGGGTTCATGTAGATGTGTTTTCAGACCACAAGAGCCTCCAGTATTTGTTCAAGCAGAAGGAGCTAAATCTGAGACAGCGGCGGTGGTTAGAATTACTCGAGGACTATGATATGGACATATTGTACCATCCAGGGAAGGCAAATGTGGTAGCCGACGCTCTTAGTCGAAAATCCATGGGTAGTTTGGCTCATTTGGGTATGGATCAGAGACCCCTGGCTCGGGAGGTTTACCAATTAGCCAGTTTGGGGGTTCGTATCTCGGCGTCAGACGAGGGGGATATTTTGGTGCATAATGGAGCAGAATCATCACTGGTCGCGGAAATCAAGGAAAAACAGTTCATGGATCAAGCATTGGTTCGGGTGAAGGAAGCAATTGTGAATAACAAGACCTCATCATTTGTACTCAGCAGCGAGGATGGTGTATTGCGGTGCCAAGGTAGGCTATGTGTTCCGGATGTGGACGAACTTCGGGAGAGGGTAATGGCAGAGGCTCATATTTCCAGGTATTCGGTACACCCAGGTTCCACGAAAATGTATCATGACCGTAAGGAGATTTATTGGTGGAATGGTATGAAAAGGGATGTGGAAAGCTTTGTAGCTAAATGTCCGAACTGTCAACAAGTGAAGGCCGAGCATCAACGGCCCGGTGGATTAACTCAGCGTATAGAAATACCAAGGTGGAAATGGGAGATGATCAATATGGATTTCGTGGTGGGGTTACCTCGCACTCAGCGTAAGTTTGATTCAATATGGGTGGTAGTAGATCGACTCACCAAATCAGCTCACTTCCTGCCAGTCAAGTCTACTGATACTGCGGAGCTATATGCAAGGTTGTACATCAAGGAGATAGTAAGGCTTCGTGGCACTCCACTTTCTATTATCTCGGATCATGGGGCTCAGTTCACAGCTAACTTTTGGAAGAAGTTTCAGCAAGGTTTGGGAACTCGGGTGAATCTCAGCACAGCTTTCCATCCGCAGACCGACGGTCAGGCCGAGCGGACCATTCAGACACTTGAAGATATGTTACGGGCTTGTGTCTTAGATTTTAAAGGTAATTGGGATGAACACTTGCCACTGATAGAATTTGCTTACAATAATAGCTATCATGCTAGCATTCAGATGGCCCCATTTGAGGCATTGTACGGGAAAAGTTGTAGGTCGCCAATCGGGTGGTTTGAGGTAGGTGAAGCGGAATTGCTAGGGCCAGATATGGTGTACGAAGCTATGGAAAAGGTCAAGGTTATTTAGAAGAGAATGAAAACAGCACAGAGTCGTCAAAAATCCTATACAGACGTTCGCCGAAGGGATTTGGAGTTTCAAGTCGATGATTGGGTGTTCTTAAGGGTATCTCCTATGAAGGGAGTCATGCGATTCGGAAAGAAAGGGAAATTGAGTCCTAGGTATGTCGGGCCATATCGGATCGTTCAAAGGATTGGTCAAGTTGCTTATAGGCTAGAATTGCCTCTTGAGATGTCATCAGTGCACTCGGTATTCCATGTGTCCATGTTGAAGAAAGTGATTGGAGATCCATCCACCATCATGCCAGTCGAGGCTATAGAGGTTAATGAAGATTTCTCACATGAAGAAGTTCCGGTTGCCATTCTTGATAGGCAAGTCCGTAAGTTGAGAAATAAGGAAGTTGCCTCTGTTAAAGTATTGTGGCGAAGTCAACAAGTTGAGGAGGCCACATGGGAAGCGAAAAAAGAGATGAAGGAAAAGTACCCCCATTTGTTTGATCAAGCTTAGAAGAAATTCGGTGACCCTTCTACTCCTAGTAACCGCCATCTTGTCCAAGTTGTTTCCCTCTTAGTATTAGTAAAGTCTCCTTCATTTTGTAATGAGTTAAATGTGTTGTTGCCTTAGGTCACTTGAACCTTTCTTGATAAATGAAATCCTTATAAATATTCACGTGTTAAATAAACAACTAATAGTAAGTGTAGATTGGTAATGGTTTGTTGAGTGTGCATGGTGTGTTAAAATGGTTAAATAAGGTAAGAATTCATTGAAGTGACTAGTTTATGTGCAATTGTAACAATGTGGTAGAATATGTGCATCTGTTGAGGTAAGGAAGTGTATACCAGTTGTGGGAAGTGTTGTATTTGTGTATTGCTGTTTGGTAATGTGTTTCGGGGGCCCTCTGACAGGTGGATATGTCCATAATACAAAAGAAACTCTGGCGAAATTTTTCTAAAATATAAGAGTTAGTCAAAATTTTGATAGTTTGCATATCATGTCTTTCAAAACCAATTTATTTTCAAAGTCATCATTCGAGGATGAATAACCTTAAGGGGGGAGGATGTAAGGCCCCGTAAAATTCTTGTGCATGAAACCTAGTAGCTATAGTGTCATGGTCCGAATAATGTGTTAGGAATGCGTAGAATTCTTCGCGGCTCGCAAGCTCGCCGCGGTTCGGACCCTTGGTAGTGATTTAAGTTTCAAAAATGTAGAGAATCATTTTTCCAGAAAAGTGTCAATTTTGCGGTCAAGAATGCGACCGCAGATCTGCTATACGGACCGCATTCTTGCCGCAAAGCGTACCAGAGAGTTTCCCAAAATCATGTTGAAAATGCGGTCGATATGCGATCGCATAATGAATATGCGGTGCACTTTGCGACCGCAGATCAAGAATGCGGACCGCATATTGGTCGCATTCTGTAACAGACCTTGAGTAATTTTTTAGGCCATTCTGCGGTCACTATGCGGACCGCATGTTGATTCTGCGGTCGCAAAGTGCACCGCAGATTCGCCCCGGCCCAGATTTTTGTAACATTTTGACCCGATCTCTTCTTTAATATAACACCTTTCACCCTCGTTTTCTCATATCATCTTACCAAAATTAGAGAGAGAATAGAGGGGTTTTAGAGAGAGAAGTTCTTCATCTTCAAAGATTGTTCCAACCACTTAATTCCAAGGGATCCTAGGGCAAGGATTCAACTTCCCAATCTTTTCAAGGTAAAAACCCTAACTATTTTCTTTGATTTTCAGTTTTAAATTGGGTAAAGAGAGGTTTGCATATAATAGCTTTTGAAAATAGAATTTTTACACTCATGCATGATTATAGAACTTGATTTCTAGTAAAAAGAAGTGAGTAGAAGTAAGAGTCTTCAAGAACAAGGTTGGCAAGAGTATGATATCTTGGGTAAGCATAAAGTAGGAAGTTAACGGAAGAAAACTCATCACCAGGTATGTATGGCTAATTTTGATTCTTGTGAAATCGTCTATATGTGTGAAATTTGTTTGGTTAGTGTTAATTTGACAAATTGTGTGAAATTCTTGATGTTGTTGTTGGATATTCAAAGTTGTTGTTGAAATATGAGTGATGTGGTATGGAATATGAACCGAAAGGTAAATGAGAGTTGAATTGGGTAAAGAATTGTGAATAATGGTTATGATGGCCTATATGGCACCTTGTGGAAAAGAAACGAAACACTTGAGGATTGGTTTGTTGTGGAAATAGATGAAACACTTGAATTGTGGAAAATTATTGAACATACTTGTGTGAATATTCTTGATTATGGAAACATTGTAACTTGGTTATGATATTGGCTTGATAAGTAATTGAGAACATGAAACAATGTGCAAGTTGCTTATTTGAACTTGTTGAAATTGTGTGTAGTGCCTTATCTGCTGTTTGAAATTGTTGTGTTTTAAACTGTAAGGTGGGATCGGGTTGTGCGCCGCAACATGAGGAAATAAGGTGTGGGTTGAGGTGATAAGGGTGGCCGAGGTAATAAGGGTGGTCAGGGTTAATAAGGATGGAAAGCGATCGAAATCGCAAATGAAATTGAAACAAAATTATTGATATGAAATTGTGAAAGGAGACAGCAGGAGAGTTTGCAACCTGGGGGGCACCGATTGCCCCTATGTTTGACCACTTGCAATTTATGTGGTTGATTGGTTGTTGTACTATTTGTTGACCTTAAACATGCTTGTGTTGAGGTTTATCTGAATGAGTAAAAGGTGGGAAACATGGATTGTTAGCTTAATTGATTCCTTGATGTAATCTATTGTCTGTCTTGTTATCATGATCCTTGTTTAACGGCTTGAGTTTACTTGGGACAAAGTTTGTCCATACATACCAGTACAATTCAAGTGTACTGACGTCCCTTTTGCCGGGGACGCTACATTCGTGTTATGATTGTAGGTGGATCAGTAGCAGGCACTTCAGCTCATCGGCAGTAGTATCCTTCTCCTTCCATTGCCCGTTTTGGTGAGCCCCTTTCTTCCTTGGGGCCCTGTGTGGTTCATGCCACTTTTGTTTAGATTTCATTTTGGTTTTGTAAGGTATAGCCGGAGCCTTGTTACCGGCAAGTATTGTATTCCCCTTTTGTATCCTAGAGGCTCTGTAGACATGTAAACTGTGGGACTCCAGTTTTATGTATATATTATGTTATGTCGGGCGTTGTAAAAACTGCAAACTTGTTAATGAATCACTCGTATGGTTATGTTTGTATATTGTGAAATCAGTTATAATTGGTTAGATCTTTGGTTTATGAGTAATAATCAACACGGGGGTAATGCGTGGGATAGAAAGGCACCCAGGTCCGCTTGACTGGGGCTACTCGGTCAGGCGCCGGTCATGTCCCTCGATTTTGGGGCGTGATAGGTATCCTATGTACACCTTATTAGGACTAACTCTTCACTATGAAGCTTATAGGAATCAGGAAGTACCAAAAAGATTGATAACATAAGAATAAGAGAAGCAACATCAACATCAATCGGTCCATAAGAGGGGAAACAATGTAAGTACTGCTAGCTTCTAAGAGTAGAGTATCTTTGGAAGCTCGTTCATTACATTATGTACAATCGGAGTCGTGCAAAAGAAGGAATGGGATAGCCTCACATACCTTGTATATACTGCCCCAACCTCAAGATGTGCAAACGTCATGACACCTTAGTCTACAATAGGAGAAATGACACTATTGTTAACGTTTAAGCGTCGCAACTATTATGTACCAACCACAACCTATTTTGTGATGAAACGGACAGCACCTCCCCTATTTATATGAATTCCCACATGTGAAAACAATCACCAAACAGCCCAAACAACATCAATGTTAATCATATTGAACATCCCAAAATTGTCCACCAACCGATAACATTACTACCAAGCCTTTCGATATATATTTCACAAGTTCTAGCTTCAATGACTTAGCAGCAACTTGGATAATCTTAAATACATAAAGATTAAGAGGTTCATTACCTTAATACAGAAAGAACAACTCCAATTTGACCTTAATTCTCCATAAAATATCCCTCCAATATTTCCACAACAACAAGGAAGAGAAGCTAGCAATCAATTAGTATTTTTCGGCACTAGAATCACTTTAGAAGGTTTGAAATCACCTAGGGTTGATATTAAGAACTCGAGGGAGTATTTACAGAACATAAACCCTTTAAAACAACCCCCCACACGAGCTGTAACAACACAAAAAGGAGCAACAACAAGAAGAACAAGAGACTTACTAGCGCCACGTGATTCCCGACACTTGATTTGTGTTGTTTGCCCTTTCTTTGGGTCTTGAACCTTGAGAGAACCTTGATAGGGTGTTCTTAGGGTTCTAAGGTCTGAATATAGTGAAAATAAATGACTTAAAACGGGTTGGAGGCATCCTTTATATATCCAAATGTCTTAAACCGCCTAAGTGGGCCCCATAAAGAGGTGCTTGGCGCAGTCTCGCAAAAATGCGAATATCTCTCTACTCCGAGATTGTATCGACGAACGGTTTAATGCGTTAGAAACTAGACTCATAGATCTTCAATTTGGTGGTTACATCACACCACAAGTCTAAGTAAATTTGGAGAAAATATTAGTAACATTTGACCTAAAGTTTAAGTAAAATTATGAACCTAAGTTGTGACAACTTTTGTAGACTTTTGTTTCATAACTCATTTGACTTCAAGACTTATGATACAGATATTATATGATTCAAATACCTTAAAACATGACCTCCTGGATATATTAAGCATCTATAGGTTTACCCAAAAGTACGAGTTACAGCATCCTTGATTCGTTTAACTTCTAATACTTGTTAATCACCCTTATGCACCCTTGTATCACTTAAGATCAATCGGATTAACTTCTTATCATCTCAAGGATAATTCCTTCTTGGATTTGTGTTAACTAACATATGGCATGAACTAACGTGTGTGGATATGGGTTGTAACATTAGTTATGGGCACATGTGGTGCGGTTCCATTGAGAATTCATAGAGAAAGTCGAGCGGGAAGAGTAATTGAGGCTCGTTCGGTGTATAGAGCAATGGTTATTGTCTATCGGGTTATGTGTTGTGTGTCCTCTGTTTCATCGTGGGTGTAAAGAATTGCATTGGTTTAAGACAACAAATGTGTGTGGTTGTTGATTTTAAGCATAGCGACTTGAGGTGTTTCAGGTGTAACGGTGGTGGGATAATATCGCGCATTATAGGAGGCTATGGGAATTATGACCTTTCGAGGTTGATTCAGGCATTCTATTTCTATGATTTGAGATGGGGTCTCAACCTTGTATTGTAATGGTATTGATGAGCTTGAGGTACAGCTCTTTCGTTTGAGTCATTATCCTGATTTGAGTGTGTTCAGATTGTTTCTTACTATTGCGTGTATTATGCAAGATGTTGTTTAGACTTGTATCGGGGTATCATATTACCAGAGTGGCATTGGATTCGAGGTGATCATTGGGTTCATTAATGAATACGGACAGATTTGATCTCAGCTTGTTAGGAAGATAATATCGAGGTTTGACCCGTAAATCTGTTGTGATATCAGTTAAGGGAAGTGGTTTCATGAGTGATTGATCTGAGAGATGATTACGATTTATAACGTGTTTCATTCATCGTTAGCAGTATAGGAAAGTGTAGAAATAAGGCTTTAGCTAATAAGAGGTTCTCTGCCGGTAATTGGTTGCTGGGGACAACTGCTGTGAACAGAAGTTATGATTCCAAGTGTTTGGTTTAGGCGGTATATCATATGTTTTCACATGAGGGTGCAAGTATGGGTATTACAGCTGGTTCGGGCTTACTATGAGTTCAGAGGTGTATTTCTGATCTGGTGTATGATTTTTGGAAAGTGCGACGTGGTTGTATGGTTTGGTTTATAGATAAAATGAATTATGAAAGTTTGGCTATATTGTGTTATCGGTGCTATGCAAGATAGGGTGATGAGGGATCACCCCGAGTATATGGTTGGTAAGATCATTCAGCTACTGGTTGGATTCTTGGGCAACTCTCGATACGCTCGAGGACAAGCGTTTGTTTAAGTTGGGGAGGATGTAACGACCCGACGTGTCGTTACGAGAGTTACTGCCCTGTTTTCCCCGTTTTATGCTTCTATAGGTTTCATTATATGTTTTTGGAAATTTGAAGTAATTCGGATAGAGTTCGGGTAGAAATTAGAGAATAAGTATCTTTTTGAGAAAGTTAGTTTGGAGAAGTCAACCGAATGTTGACTTATGAGTTGGAAGGCTCGGAATGGATTTTTGATGATTCGAGTACTTTAGGAGGATGATTTGTAACTTAGGAGCGCAATCAGAGTTGACTTTGGAGGTCCGGTGTAGAATTAGGCTTGAATTGGCTAAGGTTGGATTTTTGCAAAATCAAGGCCTGGGGAAAATTGTGCATCGCGATCGCATGCAGGATGCTGCGATCGCATAAGGCTAATTACAGGCCTAACAGAAGGGTTTAATAACAGAACCTCCGCGAACTAAACCTATTTTATCATAAAAACTGAACCTTTTGGAGAGCATTTGGACGAGAAGTAAGAGGATTTCGTCGGGTAAACATTGGAGGTAAATTTCTTGACTCAAAAACACGATTATATGGTAGAATTAACATCAAAACTCATGAATTTGGGTAGAAATTGTGAAGAATTAGGGCCTAGATTATGAAAACGAAATTTTGACTTTTGAAAGGCCATTCGAACTCCGATTTCGATAAATTTTATATGCACGTACTCGTGGCGAGACGAGAAATCCGTTGGTATGATTTTCTGAATTTTTCGAGAAGTGGGCCCGAGGCTCGGGTTTTACCAACTTGGTGCATTATTGCGTATTTTGTGTAAATTGAATTGGGTTATGTTTCTTTGACCTGTATTTCATATAATTGTTGTGGTTTGACTAGATTTGACACACGCGGAAAATTAAAAAGGAAAAGGCATCGCGGACGAGTCCACGGCCGGCTAGAGGTGAGTAGTTAGTGTATATGGTAGCCTGAGGGTTCGAAACCCCGGCTTAGTACATTGTGAGGTTAGTAGGGGTGGCTCGCACCCCGTGGAAGGTGCGAGATTGATTATGACTGGGAATTGAGACTTGGTCCTTCCCAGATTAGAATAACATGTTATATGTGGTTGAGACACACATTGTGTTAGATATATTTGTGGGTTGTAAGCCATGTTTTGGGCCTTGTGCCGACCTGTAGTATCCCTAGGGGATATATATATATATATATATATATATATATATATATATATATATATATATATATATATGTGTGTGTGTGTGTGTGTGTGTGTGTGTGTGTGTGTGTGTGATAGATTGATTTGCTTAATCACTGATCTCAGTCCTGGTTTGAAATCACCATGTTGAAATGTTAAGTCACATGTTCTTGGAAATTAAACAAAAATTAAAGTATTTTCATTATTAATGAACTGCAACCTGGAGATAAATAATTTGAACTATTGTGTGACTCATATGCATGTTGTGGATTAAGGATGGATCGAGCTGCACGCTGCAGCAGATGATGTAAGGATCGGACTGCATGCCGCAGCGGATGATATGATATTGCGCTTGGGCTGAAGGAGCCTCTCCGAAGTCTCTACACACCCCCAGTGAGCGCCGTCGACGTTAAATGGATCGAGCTACACGTCGTAGCGATTATATGCATTGCATTACATTTTTATTTGTTGAATTATCTGTGCTAATTGTGACTTGCTGTTGTTGTTAGTTCGTGGTAGGTATCGGACTGTAGTTTAGCTTTACTCCATGGTATTCTGTGGATTTCTTGCTTTCAGCTATTAATATATACTTTTTACTCACTCAGTACTTAGTACTCACCCCTACTCCCTGCACCTTTGCGTGCAGATTCAGGTACATAAGTGGGTTTGACAAGCACTCCAGCTTTATCAGAGTTTATCTGAGTTGCTGAGGTAGCTGTCGGCGTTCGTAGAACCTAGCTTCTTATTCCATTCAGTTATTACAATATGTTTCAGACTTGAGTATTTCATTCAGTACTTCTATTACTATTCGGTTTTATTTAGAGGCTCTAGACTCGTGACCCCAGATCTTTGGGATTGTTATTTCGTTTTCGCATTTCTCAGTATTTATTCATACTATTATTATTGGAATATTTATTGACTCATATATTCTTCTTGAGTTGTCCATTTGGGACTAATATTTGATTGTGAAAATAATTGTTGGTCTGGCTGGCCTAGCTTTAGTGTTGGGCGCCATCAGGACCAAAATTGGGTCGTGACACTATAATCAATACAGACTCTCCATCCTGTAATAGTCCTCGTAGGTATGAGTTCATTATTTTCATTCTTTATAACTGTTAGACTTCCTTTCTTTGGTACTACCTGAACTGTATTTACCCAAGGGCTATCTGAAATTGGGTAAATAATACCTGCCGCTAGAAGCTTGACAATCTCCTTTTTTACCACTTCCTGCATTGCAAGATTGAATCTCCTTTGGGGTTGGATTATTGGCTTGTAGCAATCTTCCATGAGGATTCTATGCGTACAAATTGCTGGACTAATCCCTTTGATATCCTCTACAGTCCACCCTAAGGCTCCTTTGTGTGCTTTTAAGAATTGAATTAGTCTTTATTCTTGTTCTGCAGTCAATAAAGATGAAATAATTACTGGAAATAATTCTTGCTCAAGATAAACATATTTTAAATTAGAAGGAAGAACTTTGAGTTTAATTTTTGGTTGAACTTCTTCTGATTTCATCTCCTTATCCTCAGAATCATTTTCCAGTATTTCAGCTTCTCTCCTAATTGTGGGATCATCATCTTGTGCGTTGCCTGATTTGGTCAACCATCTTTCCATTTAGTCTAAAATTAATTGATCATCTTTGAATTCATCTGCAATATCACTAATCATGTCAATAGAAAAGCATGAAGATGATGCCTCATCTCTTAAAAATCTTAGTATCTTTTGCATATCAAAAATAACTCTTTCTTCATCAACTCTCAAGATTAGTTGCCCTTGATGAACATCTATGATTGCTCTTCCTGTAGCAAGAAATGGTCTACCCAAAATTATCGGTTCATTAGGACATTCTTTCATTTCAAGCACTATAAAATCTACAGGGAACACAAACTTGTCTACTCTTACAAGCACATTTTCAATTATTCCATTAGGTTTCTTAATACTTTGATTTGCTCATTTCACCAAGATCCAATTTTCTAAAGATAGAAAATGGCATCAAATTTATTGAAGGTCTAGAATCACAAAGTGCTTTTTCAAAATATACTCCTCCCAGAGTACATGGAATGGTAAAACTGCCAGGATCACCAAGTTTTTGTGGTAGCTTATTTTGAAGTATAGCACTGCATTTTTCAGTAAGCATTACCACAGAAACTTTTTCCAATTTTCTTTTACTTGACAAAATTTATTTTAAACATTTAGCATATGAAGGCATTTGCAACAAAGCATCAGTAAAAGGAATATTAATACGAATCCGTTTTAGGATTTCCAAAAACTTTGCAAATTGACCATCAAGCTTTTCTCGTTTCATTTTTTTGTGGAAAAGGAATTGTCACAGGTGGGACAACCATTTTTTCAGAAATTGTTTCTTCCTTATTCTTTATTTCTTTCTCCTTTGATGGTTCAGATGATTTTTCAAAATGCTTACCCTTGTCTACCTGTTGTACTAACTGGTTCATTTATTGTCTGCCCGAATAAGGTTCATCTAGTTCCTTACTTGACCGTAAAGTGATGGCCTTAAGGTGCTCCTTTGGATTTTTCTCTGTATTGCTTGGTAAGGGACCCTAAATTTTTTCTGACACAAGAGCTGCCAATTGGCTTAATTGAATTTCCAGATTTTGGAGGGTTGAATTTTGGCTTTCTATATTTTCATCAGTGACCTTAATATACTTGTACAAAAGGTCATCAAGACTTGGATAAATTTGCTCAGGTTTGACGACTACAAATCATCACAGTGCAACCTCAATATACCCTTCTAGCAATCACAGAATCTCCTATTAGAGTAGATACCGCAAGGGGTTTACTTATCCATTCAGGTTCAATGCCAAACTTATTAGCCACAAAGGGTGTAACATATGATAATGTAGATCCCGGATCAATCAACGCATATACATCATAAGAAAACATAGACAATATACATGTAACAACATCAGGAGACTACTCGAGATCTTGTCGACCTATTAGAGCATAGGTTCGATTTTGAGCACCACTCGAACTCGTCTGCACCTCTACCTCTACCACGACCTGTCGACTGCTGAAAACCCCGTGCTGGAGGTCGAACTAATGAGGAAGAACCAGACACAGATCTAGTCGGCTGAGCCATACCATCACCTCCCCTGTTAGGACAATCCCTCATCATATGGCCAGGCTATTCGCAAGAATAACACGCATCAGAACCTCGACGGCACGGTCCAAAGTGGGCCTTGCCGCAGTGATCACAACATGGTGTTGGGGGTTTCGTCTGACTAGTATCCCTGTGATGTTGCGATCCAAATGCCTGCAAACTCTGACCTGGACCAGAATAGGATCGATCATATCGAGGCCTC
>JASVEL010004196.1:0-15000 GCA_032618575.1 Nicotiana noctiflora
GTAATCAGATAATTAACGAATCATTTAGTCAAATTGAATCTGGAAATTGGCCAAATTCTTCACTGATAGAAAGCAAAATGAAGGATTTGACTGATAGAACAAGTACAATCAAAAATCAAATAGAAAGAATTACAAAAGAGAAAAAGAAAGTAACTCCAGAAATAGACATTAGTCCTAATAAAACAAATAATATTAAAAAATTCGAATCGCCAAAAAATATTTTCCAAATATTAAAAAGAAGAAATACTCGATTAATATGGAAATTCCATTATTTTCTAAAATTATTCATTCAAAGATTATACATCGATCTATTTTTATCTATCATTAATATTCCCAGAATTAATACACAACTCTTTCTTGAATCAACAAACAAATTGATTGATAAATACATTTCCAATAATGAAATAAATCAAGAAAAAATTAATAATCAAAAAAAAATTCACTTTATTTCGACTATAAAAAAGTCACGTTATAATATTAGTAAGAAAAATTCACATATTTTTTTTGATTTATCCTACTTATCACAAGCCTATGTATTTTACAAATTATCACAACCCCAAGTTATTAATTTGTCTAAATTAAGATCTGTTCTTCAATATACCAGAACGTCTTTTTTCCTTAAGACTAAAATAAAGGACTATTTTAGAACACTAGGAATATTTCATTCTGAATTAAAACATAAGAAACTTCAGAGTTATAGAATCAATCAATGGAAAAACTGGCTAAGACGGCATTATCAATATGATTTATCTCAGATTAAATGGTCTAGATTAATGCCACAAAAATGGCGAAATAGGGTTAATCAAGGTTGTATGGCTCAAAATAGAAATTTAAACAAATGGAATTCATATGAAAAAGACCAATTAATTCATTACAAAAAAGAAAATGATTCTGAGCTCTATTCATTAGCAAACCAAAAAGATAATTTTAAAAAATGTTATAGATATGATCTTTTAGCATATAAATCGATTAATAAAGAT
This sequence comes from Nicotiana noctiflora, assembly GCA_032618575.1. Taxonomy (NCBI): domain Eukaryota; kingdom Viridiplantae; phylum Streptophyta; class Magnoliopsida; order Solanales; family Solanaceae; genus Nicotiana; species Nicotiana noctiflora. Next base: position 981 of record JASVEL010004196.1, read on the forward strand.
AATTTTAAAAAATGTTATAGATATGATCTTTTAGCATATAAATCGATTAATTATGAAAATAAAAATGACTCTTTTATTTCTAGATTACCCTTTCAAGTAAATAAGAACCTCGAAATTTCTTCTAATTCCAACACGTCCAAACACAACCTTTTTGATATGCTCGGCAATCTTCATATCAATAATTATCTAAGAAAAGGCAATATTCTATATATAGAAAGAAATCTCGATAGAAAATATTTTGATTGGAAAATTATCCATTTTTCTCTTAGACAAAAAGAAGATATTGAGGCCTGGGTTAAGATCGATACCAACAGTAATCCAAATACTAAAATCGGTATTAATAATTATCAAATAATTGACAAAATTGATAAAAAAGGCCTTTTTTATCTTACGATTCATCAAAATCCAGAAAACAATCAAAAAAATTCGAAAAAAGACTTTTTTGATTGGATGGGAATGAATGAAAAAATATTTAATCGTCCCATATTGAATCTGGAATTTTGGTTCTTCCCAGAATTTGTACCACTTTATAATGTATATAAAAGAAAACCGTGGATTATACCAAGCAAATTACTTCTTTTAAATTTGAATACAAATGAAAATGTTAGTCAAAATAAAAACATCAATAAAAACCAAAAACAAAACTTTTTTATACGATCAAATAAAAAAATAAAGAATCGAATTCAAGAAGCAAAAGAACCCGCAAGTCAAGGAGAAAAAGAGCGTGGATCAGATATAGAAAACAAAGGAAATCTGGGCCCTGTTCTCTCAAAACATCAAAACGCTCTTAAACTTAAAAAAGATTACGCGGAATCAGACACAAAGAAGGGTAAAAAGAAAAAACAATACAAAAGCAACACGGAAGCAGAACTAGATTTGTTCTTGAAACGTTATTTGCTTTTTCAATTGAGATGGAACGATGCTTTGAATCAAAGAATGATCGAGAATATCAAGGTATATTGTCTCCTGCTTCGACTGATAAATCCAAGCAAAATTGCTATATCGTCAATTCAAAGGAGAGAAATGAGTTTGGATATAATGCTGATTCAGGAGAATTTAACTCTTACAGAATTGATGAAGAAGGGGATATTGATTATCGAACCTATTCGGTTGTCTGTAAAAAATAATGGACAATTTATTATGTATCAAACCATAGGTATTTCATTGGTTCATAAAAGTAAACACCAAACTAATCAAAGATACCCAGAACAAAGATATGTTGATAAAAAGAATTTTGATTTGCTTGTTCCTGAAAATATTTTATGGTCTAGACGTCGTAGAGAATTGAGAATTCAAAGTTTTTTTAATTCTTTGAATTGGAATGGCATCGATAGAAATTCAGTATTTTGCAACGAAAACAATGTAAAAAACTGGAGTCAATTTTTGGATGAAAGGAAACCTCTTTATAAAGAGAAAAATGAATTAATTAAATTGAAGTTCTTTCTTTGGCCTAATTATCGATTAGAAGATTTAGCTTGTATGAATCGTTATTGGTTTGATACCAATAATGGTAGTCGTTTCAGTATCTTAAGGATACATATGTATCCACGATTGAAAATAAATTGATAGTACTATATATCCTGTTTCCTATAGAGTATCTGAAAGTAAACAAATGTACACATGCTTTGTCTTACATCTCATTTGAATCTAATTCGAGTAGACGGTACTAAATCAATAAGGTATCGATTAGATCTAGAAATGAATCAACAGAATCTTCTTCATTTTAGGATTTTAGGTTTAAATTAGTCGCTTTTGTGAATGAAAAAAAAAGTACCTACCATCTTTTTGGATTCCTATCTGAATCAAATTTTGAATTTGATTAATTTATTGGAATTGATAAAATTAGGAGTTCATAAAGAAATTAAGTCTATATACCACGTTCAAATTACTGGCATTATTATTACTGATCGATAAAATTCGATAAAATCCATATCTGTAAAATAAAGAAAGGGGAAATTCTTTTATGGTAAAAAATTCTGTCATTTCAGTTATTTCTCAAGAAGAAAAGAGAGGATCTGTTGAATTTCAAGTATTCAATTTCACCAATAAGATACGGAGACTTACTTCACATTTAGAATTGCACAAAAAAGACTATTTATCTCAGAGAGGTTTGAAGAAAATTTTGGGAAAACGTCAACGACTCCTAGCTTATTTGTCAAAAAAAATAGAGTACGTTATAAAGAATTAATTAATCAGTTGGACATTCGAGAGACAAAAACTCGTTAATTTGCTTTATTTGAAGAGTCATTTCATTTTCACTTATATGTTTCGATTAAATTTTGATGAACTTCTTTTCACTTTCAGCAATTCATGGAAGAATGAATCGGTAAAAAACTTATGACTGCACCAACTACAAGAAAAGACCTCATGATAGTCAATATGGGGCCTCAGCACCCATCAATGCACGGTGTTCTTCGACTCATCGTTACTCTAGATGGTGAAGATGTTGTCGACTGCGAACCAATATTGGGTTATTTACATAGAGGGATGGAGAAAATTGCGGAAAACCGAACAATTATACAATATTTGCCTTATGTAACACGTTGGGATTATTTAGCTACTATGTTCACAGAAGCAATAACCATAAATGGACCCGAACAATTAGGCAATATCCAAGTACCTAAAAGGGCTAGCTATATCAGAGTCATTATGTTGGAGTTGAGTCGGATAGCTTCTCATTTGTTATGGCTAGGACCTTTTATGGCGGATATTGGTGCGCAGACCCCTTTCTTCTATATTTTTCGAGAAAGAGAATTGATATATGACCTCTTCGAAGCTGCCACCGGTATGCGAATGATGCATAATTATTTTCGTATCGGGGGAGTGGCTGCCGATCTACCCTATGGCTGGATAGATAAATGTTTGGATTTTTGCGATTATTTTTTAACAGGGGTTGCTGAGTATCAAAAACTTATTACCCGGAATCCTATTTTTTTAGAACGAGTTGAAGGCGTAGGCATTATTGGGGGAGACGAAGCATTAAATTGGGGTTTATCGGGACCAATGCTACGAGCTTCCGGAATAGAATGGGATCTTCGTAAAGTTGATCATTATGAGTCTTACGACGAATTTGATTGGCAGGTTCAATGGCAACGGGAAGGGGATTCATTAGCTCGTTATTTAGTACGAATCGGTGAAATGACAGAATCCATAAAGATTATTCAACAGGCTCTGGAAGGAATTCCAGGAGGGCCTTACGAAAATTTAGAAATCCGACGTTTTGACAGATTAAAAGATCCTGAATGGAATGATTTTGAATATCGGTTTATTAGTAAAAAACCTTCTCCAACTTTTGAATTGTCGAAACAAGAACTTTATGTGAGAGTTGAAGCCCCAAAAGGAGAATTGGGAATTTTTCTCATAGGAGATCAGAGCGTTTTTCCTTGGAGATGGAAAATTCGCCCACCAGGTTTTATCAATTTGCAAATTCTTCCTCAGTTAGTTAAAAGAATGAAATTGGCTGATATTATGACAATACTAGGTAGCATAGATATCATTATGGGAGAAGTTGATCGTTGAAATGATAATTGATACAACAGAAATAGAAACTATCAATTCTTTTTCCAAATTGGAATCCTTAAAAGAAGTCTATGGGATCATATGGATGCTTTTCCCTATTTTGACTCTTGTATTAGGAATCACAATAGGTGTACTAGTAATTGTTTGGTTAGAAAGAGAAATATCTGCAGGAATACAACAACGTATCGGACCTGAATATGCTGGCCCTTTAGGAATTCTTCAAGCTCTAGCAGATGGGACAAAACTACTTTTGAAAGAGAACCTTATTCCATCTACAGGAGATACTCGTTTATTCAGTATCGGACCATCCATAGCAGTAATATCCATCTTTCTAAGTTATTCAGTAATTCCTTTTGGTGATCACCTTGTTCTAGCCGATCTTAGTATTGGTGTTTTTTTCTGGATTGCCATTTCAAGTATTGCTCCCGTTGGACTTCTTATGTCGGGATATGGATCAAATAATAAATATTCCTTTTTAGGTGGTCTACGGGCAGCTGCTCAATCAATTAGTTATGAAATACCATTAGCTCTATGTGTGTTATCAATATCTCTACGTGTGATTCGGTGAGACCTAAAATTTCTCCAAATTCTTTTCTTTCTAGAAACAAAGGTAAAAAGATTTGATTGAATATATATATTTTCATTTTTATTCAGCATTTGGGTTGATGAACTAAACCAGATAGTTATATGAGTGAAAGAAAACGGCTTGTAAATTTGCAGTAAAAAGGTTGAGTCTCATTTCCTATGTACAAGAATCAAATGGTGAAAAAAGTAAACATAAGCAATAGATATTGTTTACCCCAAGATTGGTGAATTGTCATGATAGCTTGAAGCGGGTTCAAAAGATCAACTGGATGGAGTTTTTACTGTCTATTACCATAGATGGATTTCCACAACGGGAGGTTGAAAGCAAAAATGAGTGGATGGTTAGGAAGACCAAGATACACAAAGGATTAGTAATTGAGATTATGTAAGTTATCCAAGAGGATATTTCTGTACATAAAAGGAATTCAAATTGGGGCTTTACGTTCGTAGAAATGATCAAGAAGTACTCCCCATGATTCTGATCCAGAGTATGTTCCTATCCACTGAGTAAGTAAATAACTATCAAGAACGAAGTAATCTTTTACTTTGGTTAAAGGCCCTTTTTCTGAGAAAGGAGAATAGGAATGAAATAAAATAGAAATAGAAAGAAAAGAATCTAATTGCAAAAGAAAAAAGGGGGGATGTCTTTTTTTTCTTACTTTTTTCTTTTTTTGTTTTTATTCTTTCTTTCCTATAATTCCATTTTGATTTCTATTTCGAGAGAGAAATTTTTTGTCATGATTCATGAACTAATGGACTCTCTAATTTTTTTCGTAATTGAAAATTCGAGGTTGAAATGTATATGTGATATTGCTATAAAGCGCATTTTATTTAATGATAAGGTTATTATCAACAAAGAAAAATTAAAATTCTTAAAAGATGAGATCAATTCAGAAGCCCGTATTTATTAGTTTTAAATATAGCAGACAGAATTCCATTGGTCTAATTTGGGACCTTAGGATAGATTTTTACTCTATCTGACAAACATATCAAGATAAAGAATAGGAAAGGGTCCTTAGATTTATTTGTGACCTCTGAGGAGCCGTATGAGGTGAAAATCTCACGTACGGTTCTGTAATAGCGATGGGCACAGTGATGTTATCATCGACTATGATTATCTAACAGTTTAAGTACAGTTGATATAGTGGAAGCGCAGTCAAAATATGGCTTTTGGGGGTGGAATTTGTGGCGTCAACCCATCGGGTTTATCGTTTTTCTAATTTCTTCTCTAGCGGAGTGTGAAAGATTACCTTTTGATTTACCAGAAGCAGAAGAAGAATTAGTAGCAGGGTATCAAACCGAATATTCAGGTATCAAATTTGGTTTATTTTACATTGCTTCATATCTGAATCTACTAGTTTCTTCATTATTTGTAACAGTTCTTTACTTGGGAGGTTGGAATCTTTCTATTCCGTACATATTTGTTCCTGAGCTATTTGGCATAAATAAAAGGGGTAAAGTCTTTGGAACACTAATTGGTATCTTTATCACATTAGCCAAAACTTATTTGTTTTTGTTCATTCCTATTGCAACAAGATGGACTTTACCGAGGCTGAGAATGGACCAACTATTAAATCTTGGGTGGAAATTTCTTTTACCTATTTCTCTAGGTAATCTATTATTGACAACCTCGTCTCAACTTCTTTCACTGTAAAAGACTACAATATTCTAGATTCACGACTTGTCTCAAACAAGAGAAAGAAACAAGCATAAAATCTTTTTTATAGATATTCTAAATATGCTCCCTATGATAACTGAATTCATAAATTATGGTCAACAAACAATACGAGCCGCCAGATACATCGGCCAAGGTTTCATGATTACCCTGTCCCACGCAAATCGTTTACCTGTAACTATTCAATACCCCTACGAAAAATTGATCACATCGGAACGTTTCCGAGGCCGAATCCACTTTGAATTTGATAAATGCATTGCTTGTGAAGTATGTGTGCGTGTATGTCCTATAGATTTACCCGTTGTTGATTGGAAGTTGGAAACTGATATTCGAAAGAAACGATTGCTTAATTACAGTATTGATTTTGGAATCTGTATATTTTGTGGTAATTGCGTTGAGTATTGTCCAACAAATTGTTTATCAATGACCGAAGAATATGAACTTTCTACTTATGATCGTCACGAATTGAATTATAATCAAATCGCTTTGGGTCGCTTACCAATGTCAGTAATTGATGATTACACAATTCGAACAATTTCGAATTTACCTCAAATAAAAAATGAATAAACCCTAAATTCGAAAAAAATTCCGAATTACGAAGGCTTAGTTCGGATCTAAAAGAATGATATTTTTGCTTGTTCAATTCAAACTAGTGGTTGGTTAATGAGACTCCTAGCTTAATTTAGATTGAAAACAAAACGGATTTCTATATTATAGTTATAATAATAGTAATGGTTTCAAAGTAGATAAATGATATCCAAAATCGATAGGTTTAAACTACTCGTTCGACGAATAAAGAATTGATAGTGGTCCAATAAAATAAAAGCATCTACGTCAATTCATACCCATTACAATCTCATTCAATTAACAATTTAGAAGTATCATAAAAAATTGAAAAACTTCTTTTTTCCTGGTCAGGTCAATAAAGTCATGAAATTCTTCGTTTTTGATTTTTTATAAAAAATGGATTTATCTGAACCAATACATGATTTTCTTTTAGTCTTTCTAGGGTCGGGTCTTATATTAGGGGGTCTAGGAGTGGTATTACTTCCCAATCCAATTTATTCTGCCTTTTCCTTGGGATTGGTTCTTGTTTGTACATCGTTATTCTATATTCTATCTAACTCCTATTTTGTAGCTGCTGCGCAGCTACTTATTTACGTAGGAGCTATAAATGTTTTAATCATTTTTGCTGTGATGTTCATGAATGGTTCAGAATATTACAAAGATTTTCATCTTTGGACCGTGGGAGATGGAATTACTTCGATGGTTTGTATAAGTCTTTTTATTTCACTAATTACTACTATTTCAGATACGTCATGGTACGGGATTATTTGGACTACAAGATCAAACCAGATTATAGAGCAAGATTTTATAAGTAATAGTCAACAAATTGGAATTCATTTATCAACAGATTTTTTTCTTCCATTTGAACTGATTTCAATAATCCTTTTAGTTGCTTTAATAGGTGCAATTGCTGTAGCTCGTCAATAAAAAAGTTCTATTAAAACTTGGAATTCAAATAAAATTTTGTTCTGTCTTATCACATTCATTTTCCTTCAATTCTATTTGAATTCCTGTTGTATAAATAGAAAGACTTTAGGTCAATCTAGTACCAATATATTTCTTTGTTCCATACTTGTTATATACTAGTCAATTAAATCGGTTGAATTGTTGTTCATATTGAAAGGAGTCGAGATTGATAAGGAGTTGTTTAATGATTCTCGAACATGTACTTGTTTTGAGTGCCTATTTATTTTCGATCGGGATCTATGGATTGATCACAAGTCGAAATATGGTTAGAGCCCTTATGTGTCTTGAACTTATATTGAATGCGGTTAATATAAATTTTGTAACATTTTCTGATTTTTTTGATAATCGTCAATTAAAAGGAGACATTTTCTCAATTTTTGTTATAGCTATTGCAGCCGCTGAAGCAGCCATTGGACTGGCTATTGTTTCATCAATTTACCGTAACAGAAAATCAACTCGTATCAACCAATCAAATTTGTTGAATAATTAGTATTAATCATCTAGATTCTAATATTGATAAATCGATTTTAATTAGCATGTTTGCTATGTAAGGTGTGATCTTGTTTGCAAAACATAAGAAATCAAAGTATTTTGGCCCTCTCTCATATCTCATAAACCAATCCAGAAGGGGGTTTTGATTAGAAAATTATGATAACTCATTGATTCATCTGGTATATAAATATATCATTATATGATTCGTTTCTAAGTTTACTAGATCGAAAATTTCGAACATTCAAAAACGTATAGACCCAATGTCACATTCAGTAAAGATTTATGATACGTGTATAGGATGTACTCAATGTGTCCGAGCCTGCCCCACCGATGTATTAGAAATGATACCTTGGGACGGTTGTAAGGCTAAACAAATTGCTTCTGCTCCACGAACAGAGGACTGTGTTGGTTGTAAGAGATGTGAATCCGCCTGTCCAACAGATTTCTTGAGTGTCCGAGTTTATTTATGGCATGAAACAACTCGCAGTATGGGTCTAGCTTATTGATACGTTCGAGAAAACTCTACTTGAATCCATTTAATTTTTTTTACCGACAAACCTGTGCTCGAAAATCACAATATTTTGAGCACGGGTTTTTATGGTCCAAGTGTATCTTGTCTTTACTACGAATTATTTTCCTTGGTTAACAATAATTGTAGTTTTTCCAATATTTGCGGGTTCCTTAATTTTCTTTCTTCCCCATAAAGGAAATAGGGTAATTAGGTGGTATACAATATGTATATGTATTTTAGAACTCCTTCTAACGACTTATGCATTTTGTTATCATTTCCAATCGGATGATCCATTAATCCAACTAGTGGAGGATTATAAATGGATCAATTTTTTTGATTTCCATTGGAGATTAGGAATAGATGGACTTTCTATAGGACCCATTTTATTAACAGGATTTATCACTACTTTAGCTACTTTAGCGGCTTGGCCAGTTACTCGAGATTCTCGATTATTCCATTTTCTCATGTTAGCAATGTACAGTGGTCAAATTGGATCATTTTCGTCTCGGGACCTTTTACTTTTTTTCATCATGTGGGAGTTAGAATTAATTCCTGTTTATCTACTTCTATGCATGTGGGGAGGAAAGAAACGTCTGTACTCATCTACAAAATTTATTTTGTACACGGCGGGGGGTTCTGTTTTTCTCTTAATGGGAGTTTTGGGTCTTGCTTTATATGGTTCTAATGAACCAACATTAAATTTCGAAACATCAGTTAATCAGTCATATCCTGTGGTTTTAGAAATAATATTCTATATTGGATTTTTTATTGCTTTTGCTGTCAAATCGCCCATTATTCCCCTACACACATGGTTACCAGATACCCATGGAGAAGCACATTACAGTACTTGTATGCTTCTAGCCGGAATTTTATTAAAAATGGGAGCGTATGGATTAATTCGAATCAATATGGAATTATTACCTCATGCCCATTCTATACTTTCTCCTTGGTTGATGATAATAGGTACAATACAAATAATCTATGCAGCTTCAACATCTCTTGGCCAACGGAATTTAAAAAAAGAATAGCCTATTCCTCTGTCTCTCATATGGGTTTCATAATTATAGGAATTAGTTCTCTAACCGATACGGGACTTAATGGAGCCCTTTTACAAATAATATCTCATGGATTTATTGGTGCTGCACTTTTTTTCTTGGCGGGAACGACTTATGATAGAATCCGCCTTGTTTATCTTGACGAAATGGGCGGAATAGCTATTCCAATGCCAAAAATGTTCACGATGTTCAGTAGCTTTTCGATGGCTTCCCTTGCATTACCAGGTATGAGTGGTTTTGTTGCCGAATTGATAGTATTTTTTGGAATAATTACCGGCCAAAAATATCTTTTAATTCCAAAAATACTAATTACTTTTGTAATGGCAATTGGAATGATATTAACTCCTATTTATTCATTATCTATGTCACGCCAGATGTTCTATGGATACAAGCTATTTAATGCCCCGAAGGATTCTTTTTTTGATTCTGGACCGCGAGAGTTATTTCTTTCGATCTCCATCTTTTTACCCGTAATAGGTATTGGTATATACCCCGATTTCGTTCTTTCATTAGCAGTTGACAAGGTCGAAGTTATTCTATCTAATTTTTTTTATAGATAATTTGGATGACTGAAATAAAAAAACCTATGTTTGTTTTGAAAAACATTCTTGGACAATGAAAAAAGAAGACTTTTTTTCTTCTCTTAACTCTTAAGTTAAGTAAAAACAATGAAATTGAACTACATATGGTAGAAAACCGTGTGAATCATCAATACAATATTTGATTCACACGGTCCGCACGCTGGTTCATACAATGCGCCGCCCGCTCTTGTATTTGTAATAACTTGTCTTGAATTCAATTAAATGTTGATGGAAAAGAACCATAACTATGTAACCCTATTCCTAAAAGATTGACCCCAAAATAGCATATCCAAATTATAAGAAAGCCTATAGACGCTACAATTGCAGAATTTGCACCCCGCAAATTTCTATTTGTTCGAGTATGTAAATAAATTGCAAATACGATCCAAGTAATAAATGCCCAAGTTTCTTTTGGGTCCCAATTCCAATACGACCCCCACGCTTCATTAGCCCATACCGCTCCCGAAAGGATTCCTATGGTTAAAAAAGTAAATCCTAAACTAATAACCCGATAACTCCAATAATCCAATTGTTGAATCAATTGGGACCTGTAATAATTTTTAGCAGAAAAAAAGAAGTATTTTGTAAAACATTTTCACCCAAGAAAAATGACTCGTTTAAAAAACCATTGCTCTTATAAAAAAGCTGTCTGTTTTTTCGAAATGTAATCACTAGAAGTGCTACTGATAATAATGATCCACATAAAAGAGCTGCATAGCCCAATATCATCATACTTACGTGCATTATTAACCACTCGGATTGAAGAGCAGGTACTAATATTACAGATTGGTGTATTTCAGTTAAAATACCTGACGTAGCAAAGCCTTGGGTAAAAATAGCACTAGGGCCAGTTATTTTACTTAAAATTAAAACATTTTTTTTGAAATACGGAATTATATGAATAAGGGAGAAACTCCATGAAAGGAAAATTAATGATTCATATAAATCGCTTAGTGGGAAATGTCCAGAAGAAATCCAACGAGTAACTAATAATCCTGTTATAGAGAAAAAAGTAACTATTATGCCCTTTTCTGCTGAATCGTATAGTTTTACGATTTCATCGACTAAAAGGGTTATCAAATGAATTGTAATTACAATTGAAACGATCGAAAAGGAAATGTGAGTTAATATATGCTCTAAGATTGAAAATATCATAAAAAATCTTAAAAAAGAAGAGTCCCTTAATTACATAATTCTAAAAAGGAAATCGGGAATTGAATTCATTATAAGATCTATTTATCCTTTTTAGAAGACGGTATGCCGCCACTCGGACTCGAACCGAGATGCATTAGCACTGCTTCCTAAGAGCAGCGTGTCTACCAATTTCACCATAGCGGCCTGTCTTGAACTCATAATAGCCTATGAATAAGCAATCGTCGAGATTGAGGAAGCTATTTTAGTTTAGTAATGATTCAAATGGATCAATAACAATCAAAAGTTGTTCAAATAGGAATTTGAAGTTGAAGGTTCATTATTTTAGATTTGAGTTTAGAGTCTTAGTTTTTTTTATTTAACCTGGGACTTTCCTATATTTTATGCTTTCCTAGAATTGAACTCTTGTAACTAAACCGTTCTATACTCAATTAAGGAATAGAGTTCCAAAATTTTATGTTTTCATTGTTTAATCAGCTATTTCCTATTTATTTTATTTCAGAAATCTAAAACAAAAAATGGATTTTGAAGACAAAATAGAAAGAAAAGAACCTATTTTGCATGGCTCAAAATTGACAACCAGTCATACAGAATTTCATTAAGCAATTTTCTCTATTGGGTTAAGGACAAGATATACATGGGGATCTATATAATAATTCAGAGAAAATAAAGAGTTAGAAAGTTAGACAAAACAAAAAGGTTTCAAAATAGAATCAATTAGTTTCAATGAGTTCTTAACTTTCACTAAGTTTAACTAAAGATTTTTATATACGTTCTTCTATAGATATGGAAATAGAATGGAAATATAGAATTTTTTTTAATGGAATTCTGCAAATAGGTCGATGGGGAAAATGAAACTCCCCACCTTGGAATAGAAATGATGTTTACTCTTTTGTCAATAAAAAAGTTATTATTCAGTAAATAGAGGATTTCCTAATTCTATTATTTTATCTATCAATCAGAAAAGCGAAGCGAGTTCCATTACGTATTGATTGGTGAGCTAATCAATATCAAATATGAAAGGGAAATCATGAAATTATTCAATTAGATAATAATTGAATAATTTAAGAATAATTGAATTCTTTTTTCAAGTTTATTCAAATTATTCGAACGTTTTATTACTTATTTATTTTTGTTTGGCGTACAAAAAAACTTTTTGAATTCCCGGTAGAAAGAGATTTCGCTAACGAAAAAGCCTTTAATGCTATCGAATATCCCTTCCTTTTCCAAATATTTTTACGAATACGCTTTTTTGATGTCGAAGTGCGTTTTTTTGGAACTGCCATTTAGAAATAAAAAAATTACTTATTGTTATAGCTGGATGTGAAAGACATCTATTGTGCAAAACGAATTCTTTTTACTACTATTTATTTTCGAGCTAATAGTGTCGTCCTAAAATAAAACATTATCGAGATAGGCAAAAGATGTGTGAAAATTGAATAATACTGGAAATAAAAAAAGAGGGTCAATATGTGTGTGTTTTTTTTTTCAAGTTTTTCTATTCCATAAAACATTCATAATTGTAAAAAAAAAAGGTTCTCTATTGACTGGTATCTTTATTTCACATTATTTTTGATTCATAAAATCTATACCTATAGAATTTGCTAATCGGCTGTTCTGTAGAAAGGAAATTAGTTGAACTTAATAAAAATAAAAAAGAAAATAAAGAATCCAAAAAATACTCGATTTCTATTTATGGTTCCACATTTCATTTACATGCAATAAAATACCTCGAAAGGTTTAAAGATAAGAACCGCATTTTTACTTCATGAAATGAAAAACTTGAATCCCCGTTCGATTCACTGGTCAAACTTGGAGAAAAATAGGCCTATTTCAAAAGAGACTAGTAATTAATCCCTTTCATATCATTTGACCAATTGTAACTTCTTGATTTCAATAGTTGAAGTATTTAGCAAAGACTCAGAATAAGTAAGAATAGAAAATTCGATTTAAGTTTTAAATTAGTTTAAGTTAGTCCATATTTTGACTTTTTATTGACTCCTTTCAAAAGAGGTAAGATCCGGTGAATCGGAAACAATTAATTAAGAATTCAAAACTTTTTTATGGAACAGACATATGAATATGCGTGGATCATACCTTTCATTCCACTTCCAGTCCCTATGTTAATAGGAGCGGGACTTATTCTTTTTCCAACGGCAACAAAAAATTTTCGCCGTATGTGGGCTTTTCAGAGTGTTTTATTGTTAAGCATAGTCATGGTTTTTTCAATCTACCTGTCTATTCAGCAAATAAATAGCAGTTCTTTTTATCAATATGTATGGTCTTGGATCATCAATAATGATTTTTCTTTAGACTTCGGATACTTGATCGACCCACTTACTTCTATTATGTCAATATTAATCACTACTGTTGGAAGTATGGTTCTTATTTATAGTGATAATTATATGGCTCATGATCAAGGCTATTTGAGATTTTTTGCTTATATGAGTTTTTTCAGTACTTCCATGTTGGGATTAGTTACTAGTTCGAATTTGATACAAATTTATATTTTTTGGGAATTGGTTGGGCTGTGTTCCTATCTATTAATAGGATTTTGGTTTACACGACCTGTTGCGGCAAATGCTTGTCAAAAAGCGTTTGTAACTAATCGTGTAGGGGATTTTGGTTTATTATTAGGAATTTTAGGTTTTTATTGGATAACAGGGAGTTTCGAATTTAGGGATTTATTCGAAATATTCAATAACTTGATTTATAATAATGAAGTCGATTTTTTATTTGTTACTTTATGTGCTGTTCTCTTATTTGCCGGTGCAGTTGCTAAATCCGCCCAATTCCCCCTTCATGTATGGTTACCTGATGCCATGGAGGGGCCTACTCCCATTTCGGCTCTTATACATGCTGCTACTATGGTAGCGGCGGGAATTTTTCTTGTAGCTCGGCTTCTTCCTCTTTTCAG
>JASVEL010004197.1:0-44678 GCA_032618575.1 Nicotiana noctiflora
CGGGAGTAGGGAGTAGATACTGAGTACTCGGTGAGTAATAAATATATACAAGTAGGCGAAAATAAGAAATCCACGAGAATACCACGATAATGAAGCTAAACTACGGTTCGAATCTCCTACGAACTAGCATCGACAATACAATACAGCTACCACAGAGTAATTCAACAAACAAAGATGCAATGCAAAGCACATACCAGCTACGGCGTGTAGCCCGATCCATTTAACGTCGACGGCGCTCGCTCGGGGGTGTGTACGGACTCCGGAGGGGCTCACTGCGGCCCGAGCGCAATGCTGCTGCGGCGTGCGGCCCGATCCTCATATCAACTACTACGGCGTGCATGCCTATACATTCTCAGTTCACAATAAGCAAATAAGTCACAAAACTATTCATTTTTCTTAATTCGAGTTTCCGGTTCATAATTTATGAAAAATACTTTAACTTTTATTTAATTTGCAAAGCCGGTGACTTAGCATTTCAATAGTGTGATTTCAATTTCCAGGACTGAGATCAGTGATTTAAGCAATTATAGCTATCACATAAATATTGTCCTCTAAGGACGCTACAGATCGGCACAAGGCCCCAAACAAGGCTTACCGCCCACAAACATATCAAATACAGTGTATTTTCAACACTAATAGCATATTATTCACATCCGGGATGGACCGAGTCTCAATCCATAGTCACAATAAATCCCGCACCTGCCACGGTGTGCGAGCCACGTCCTACTAGCGTCATAATGTGCTAAGCCGGGGTTTCGAACCCTCAGGCTACCATATACACAAACTACTCACCTCTAGCCGGCCGGAGACTCGTCCGCGATGCCTTTTCCTTTGAATTTAGCTCCCTCGTGCGTAGAATCTAGTCAAACCACAATAATTATATCAAATACGGGTCAAAGAATCATAACCCATTTCAATTTACATGAAATTCGCATAAATACACTAAGTTGGTAAAACCCGACCCCGGGCCCACTGCTCGGAAAATTCCGAAATTAGTACCAACGCGACCCTCGTCTCGCCACGAGTCCGTGCATATAAAATTTATCAAAATCGGAGTTCAAATGGCCTCCCAAAACTCAAAATCCCGTTTTCGATATCTAGGCCACATTTCTTCAAAATTCTACCCAAATTCATGAAGATTGATGTTAATTCTACCATAAAATGATGTTTTTGAGTCAAGAATCTTACCTCCGACGAATACCCGATGATTTCTCAGTGCTTTCCTTGAGTTTTCTTCTCTCTAGGGCTCAAAATTGTGTTTTGGGGGTGTAAACCCGCGACCACTCTGTTCTGTGATTTAATTCACTGCCAGAGCAGTTTGCTCTACGCGATTGCGACTCACCTCACGCGATCGCGATATTCAAAAAGATCCGGACTCACGCGATCGCGTCTCTCTTCCTGCGATCGCGTAGCACAAATTCCATGGACCCCAATTCTCTCCTACGCGATCGCGTAGATGCTCATGCGATCGCGATGGCCACCCGGTTAACTCTACGCGATGCGATCACATAGCACAAACTCGGACCCCTCTTCCATCCTTCTATGCGATCGCAATAACACCTATGCAATCGTATAGAGCAATCCTCTGCAACAAATACCAATAACCATTAGACCTCCTGGAATGCAAGAATTGATCGGTTTGGACCCCGGATTCACCCCGAGACCCCCGGGACCCCAACGAAAACCACCAACATACTCCAAAACATGATACGGACTTGTTCCAATCACAAAAACACCATCCTAAACATCAAAATCACCATTTCCGCATGAATTCAAGCCTAAGTTTCTTCAAAACTTTCAAAACTAACATTCAATCCAAAACCCGATCAAACGATGTCCGAATGACCTGAAAATTTGCAGACATATCCAAAATCACATAACGAAGCTACAGAAATTGTCGAATTCCATTCCGACCCCCGGATCAAAATATCACCTACCATCCGGTTTTCGTCAAAATTCAACATTCGCCAATTCAAGCTTAAAACTACACCGGATCTCCGAATTCAGTTCGATTGCTCTCCTAAGTCATAAATGATCCCCCGAAACTAGTCGAATCATCGGAATCCGGTTCCGAGCACTCTAACTCAATAGTCAACTCTAGGTTGACTTCCCATATTCAAGCTTTCTTCAAACATGCTATTTGCTTCATTTTCAACCCGAATCACTCCTAACTCACTCGATATATTCTAATACTGATTTAAAAGCATAAGATATGTAAATGCAAGGTAACGGGGTGGTAATTTCCGTAACGACGGGCCGGGTCGTTACATTCTCCCCAACTTAAACAAACGCTCGTCCGCGAGCGGGTTAAGAAACATACCGGAGTATCAAACAAGTGAGGATATCTGCTTCGCATCTCCTGCTCGGTTTCCCAAGTTGCTTCCTCCACGGGACGACCTCTCCACTGCTCTTTCACTGAAGCTATGTCCTTGGATCTCAGCTTACGAACTTGTCGACCCAAAATGGCTACTGGTTCCACGTCGTAAGTCAAATCCTCGTCTAGTTGTATCGTGCTTGAAGTCTAACACATGAGACGGGTCTCCGACATCTTCGGAGCATGGATACATGGAACACGGGTGAACTCCCGACAAAGAACTGGGTGGCAAAGCAAGCGTATAGGCCGCCTCCCCGACTTTCCTAAGCACCTCGAAAGGTCCGATAAACCTTGGGCTCGACTTCCCTTTCTTTCCGAACCTCGTAACACCGCTCATAGGCGAAACGCCTCAGCAACACCTTCTCACCTCTTGAATAAGACACATCTCGGACCTTCGGTCCGCATAACTCTTCGAACGAGACGGAGCTGTGCGAAGTCTCTCCGAATCACCTTCTCACTTGTCTAAGGCATCTTGGACTAACTGCTGTCCCCGACAACCTAGCCTCGCGGGGCTCGAACCAACCGACCGGAGACCTACGCCGCCTCCCGTATAAAGCTTCGTACGGTGCCATATGAATATGTTGGAGTGATAGATATTATTATAAGCAAACTCCGCAAGAGGCAAATAATCAGCCCATGAACCACCGAAATCAATGACACAAGCGCGCAACATGTCCTCCAATATATCTGAATAGTACGCTGAGACCGCCCATCCGTCCGTGGATGAAATGCTGTGCTCAGCTCTACCTGTGAACCTAACTCTCACTGAAATGTCCTCCGGAGCTGAGAAGTGAAATAGGTACCTCTGTCCGATATAATAGAAATGGGAACTCCATGCAATCTCACTATCTCGCGGATGAATATCTCTCCCAACCGCTCCGAGGAATAAGTAGTACACGTTTGGGATGAAGTGAGTCGACTTGGTCAACCTATCCACCACTACCCAAAGCTGAATCAAACTTCCTCGTTGTCCGAGGAAGTCCGCTGACAAAGTCCATAGTTATTCTTTCCCACTTCCACTCGGGGAATATCAATACGGTTGAAATACACCGCCGGGTCTCTGATGCTCGTACTTGACCTGCTGACGGTTTAGACACCGAGCCACATGGCTCACAATATCTTTCTTCATCTTTCTCCACCGGTAATGCTGCTTCAAATCCTGATACATCTTCGCGGCTCCTGGATGGATAGAATACCGTGAGCTGTGGGCCTCCTCCAATATCAATTCACGAAGGCCGTTAACATTGGGCACGCATATTCGGCCCTGCATCCGCAATACACCATCGCTATCAATAGTGACATCTCTGGCATCATCATGCTGAACTTCTGTCCTTAAGGACAAGTAAGTGTGGATCATCATAGTGGCGCTCTCGGATACGATCGTATAAAGAAGAACGAGCTACTACACAAGCCATCACCCGACTGGGCTCAGAAATATCCAGCCTTACCATCTGATTAGCTAACGCCTGAACATCAACTGCTAGGGGTCTCTCCCCAACCGGAATATACGCCAAACTGCCCATACTAATAGCCTTCCGGCTCAATGCATCAGCCACTACATTGGCCTTTCCGGGATGATACAAGATAGTAATATCATAGTCTTTAAGCAATTCAAGCCATCTCCGCTGCCTCAAATTTAGATCTTTCTGCTTAAACAAATGCTGAAGGCTGCGGTGGTCTGTATATACATCACAAGATACACCATATAGGTAATGCCTACAAATCTTCAAGGCATGAACAATATAAGCTAACTCCAAATCATGAATAGGGTAGTTCTTCTCGTGGGGATTTAGCTGACGAGAAGCATATGCAATAACTCTACCATCCTACATCAACACACAACCGAGCCCAACTCTAGAAGCATCACAATACACCGTATATGACCCTAAAGCTGATGGAAATACCAGTACTGGAGGTGTGGTCAAAGCCTCCTTGATCTTTTGAAAGCTCTCCTCGCATTCATCGGACCACACAAATGGAGCATTCTTCTATGTCAACTTGGTCAACGGTGAAGCAATAGATGAGAAACCCTGAACTAACCGGCGATAATAGCCTACCAAGCCGAGGAAACTCCGAATCTCTGTAGCTGAGGAAGGTCTGGGCCAATTCTGCACTGCCTCAACCTTCTGTGGATCAACCTGAATACCATCACTGGACGCTACATGTCCCAGAAACCCACAGTATCAAGCCAGAACTCACACTTAGTGAATTTTGCATAGAGCTTCTCTTCTCTCAACCTCTACAATACCACCCTCAAATGCTGTGCATGCTCCTCCTGGCGGCGTGAATACACCAAAATATCATCAATAAACACAATCACAAAAGAATCAAGGTACGGCCGAAATACATTATTCATCAAGTGCATGAATGCAGCTGGGGCATTAGTCAGCCCGAATGACATCACCAGGAACTCGTAGTGCCCATATCGCGTCCTGAACGCTGTCTTCATAATATCTGAGTCCCTGATCTTCAACTGATGATAGCCCGATCGAAGATCAATCTTAGAAAATACACTAGCTCCTTGGAGCTGATCAAATAGGTCCTCGATACGAGGCAATGGGTACTTATTCTTCACTGTTACCTTGTTCAGTTGCCTATAATCAATGCACATTCTCATTGTGCCATCTTTCTTCTTCACGAACAACACCGGTGCACCCCAAGGTGACACACTCGGACGAATGAAACCCTTATCTAAGAGTTCCTGAAGCTGTTCTTTCAATTCTTTTAACTCTGCTGGTGCCATGCGATAGGGAGGAATAGAAATGGGCTGAGTGCCCGGCACCAAGTCAATACCAAAATCAATATCTCGTTCAGGCGGCATGCCTGGCAGGTCTGCTGGAAATACATCCGGAAACTCCCTCACAATGGGAACCGAATCAAGACTGGGTGTCTCGGCCTCAACATTTCTAATGAAGGCCAAATAAGATAAACAACCCTTGCCAATCATTCGTTGGGCTTTTATATAAGAAATCACCCTGTCGGACACATAATCAGTCAAGTCACGCCACTCGATCCTCGGATTACCTGGAATAGCTAGTGTGACTGTTTTGGCATGACAGTCCAGAATCGCATGGTAAGGAGATAGCCAATCCATGCCTAGAATTACATCGATATCTACCATGCCCAGTAGTAATAAATTAACTCCGGTCTCCAGACCCCCAATAGTAATAATACAGGATCGATATACCTGATCCACAACAACAATATCCCCCACTGGGGTAGACACGTGTACGGGCAAAGCAAGAATACCACGGGTCATACCCAAATGATGTGCAAAATAAGTAGAGACATAAGAATAGGTGGATCCGGGATCAAATAAGACAGAAGCATCCCTGTGGCGGACTGAGATAATACCTGAAATGACCGCATCTGAAGCACTAGCATCCTTCCTATCCGGAAGAGCATAGAAACGAGCCTGTCCTCCACCAGTACGATCCTCACCCCTAGGGCGACCTCTGGATACTTGGCCACCAGTCCTAGCCGACTGTGCTGGCACCGAAGAAACAGGAGTAGAAAACGAGGGTTGATCCCTCTGCTGAGACTGCTTACGAAGCCACTGAGGGCACTGCCTCCTCATGTGGCCAAACTCGCCATACTCAAAATAGCTACCTAGTTTTGGAGAAGGGGACTGAAGGAAACCCCTCGCTGCGGACGAACCCTGGGCTGAAGAAGTAGTAGGTGCTACACTCTGAGCTGGGAGGGCACTAAGTGAAGACTGGCCCTGCTGGAATCCCTGGCGACCACGACCAGAAGAAGAAGCTCTGCTCTGCTCAGGGTGGCCTGAATGAGAAGGTCTAGATGAGAGACCTCTGCCTTGCTAAAACTGCCCTCTAGATGGAGCACCGTTGAAACTACCAGGTACCACGAGGCCTCTTAGCCTCTCTCTCCTCCTGCTCTCTATGGCGATCTGTCTCAATGTGACGGGCAGCATCAACCACCTCCTCAAATGTAACTGTCGAAGCTCTCTCCCTAGTTATCAATATGCGGATGGGATAAATAAGGCCATCGATAAATCTCCGAATCCTCTCTTTGTCCGTAGGAACCATCCACGTGGCATGACGGGCTGGCTTTCTCCCTCAACTCGTACTGAATCACTATCATTTCTCCCTGCTTCAACCACTCGAACTGACGACGCAACTCTTTCCTATGAGAGTGGGAACATACTTCTCCAAAAATACCGTGGAGAAGTGTTGCCAAGTGAGGGGCGCTGCCCCAATAGCCCTACGCCTCTCTAAATCCTCCCACCAATTAAATGCTGGCCCTGTGAACTGGAAGGTAGTGAAAGCAACGCCGCTAGACTCCAGAATACTCCCAGTCCGAAGCATCCACTATCACTTATCCAGAAAACCCTGGGCATCCTCGCCCTCAACACCACTGAATGTCGGAGGCTGTAGTCTACCGAACCTCTCTAACCGACGCTGCTCATCATCAGGCATAGCTAGGACCACATGAGGTGGGGCTGGTGCGACTAGTGCGCAACTGGCTGAACTGGCTCGGGTGTGCGGGCCACGGGGGTCTGATTCCCTCCCCCTGCCTGTGAAGAAGATACTGCAGCAGTAGCTGCAACTACCTGAGCCAAGCCTGTGCACACTGATAAGATCTGAGCCAAGGTCTCCTGAAGACCCGGTATCACAATGGGCACTGTCGGTGCCTGAACCTGAGTTGCCGGAGCGTCTGCCGTTGGAATCTGGTCCTGAGTCTGGGCCACTAGTGCAGGAATCTGACCTTGAGTCTGGTCAGCTGGTGGGTCAGCAGGTGCTGGTACTGCTGCCCTACCTCAACCACGACCACGGCCTCTGGGTGCCAATGGTGGTCGTTCGCCACGTCCGTTAGCTCGTGTTCTCGCCATCTGCGAGAGAATAGTATATGGAAAAATTTAATTTCATGATAACACAAATCGCACGATATGAATCCAAAAAAATGAGGTTTTTCCTAAAGTTTCTGTAGCCCTCCGAGGATAGATACGGACGTCTACGTACCGATCCGCGAAAGCCTACTAAACCGGCTCATGACTCGCGAGTCCTAGTAAACCTAGGCCCTGATACCAACTTGTCACGACCCAAATCCGGTCGTGATGGCGCCCAACAATCAAGCTAGGCCAGCCAGACCAACAATTACTGATTTCATCTAATACCAGTCCCAAATGGACAACCCAAGAAGAATATATGAGTTTAAGAACTCCAATAATAATAATAATAAACAAAATACTGACACTCCCAAAGATCCGGAGTCGCAAGTCTAGAGCCTCTAGCAAAACCCAACAGGAATAGAGAGTACTGTATAGAAATACTCAAGTCTGAATACAAAATACAAATAACAACTAGAAAGGAGAGGAGAAGCTAGGTTCTGCGAATGTAGGCAGCTACCTCAGCAACTCGATATGACACTGCAAACGCTGGAAATGCCTGTCTACTGCTCCTGAGTACCTGAGTCTGCACACAAAATGTCACGACCCCAAATCCGGTCGTGATGGCGCCCAGCACATTGCTAAGTCAGCCTGACCAATCCATATCAACCACGGAGCTAGAAGCCCTCTTTAACCCATTTAAGCAAATTAATTCACGAAATAACAGCGATACATGTAACGAAAATGGGGAACCAAGTCCCATAATACATCAACTCCCATAGACCGAAGGGTCAAGAGTCATGAGCCTCTAAAGAACATAAGTGTATAAAGGTTTACAAGATACCAAGTGCGGAAAGAAATGTCAATACGAAATCAAAAGACAGTGGGAAGAAATATCGGGTCCTGCGGACTCTGCAGCTACCTCGAATATCCACAAATGTCGCCTCGCACAGCTACTGGATCACTGCTGAGAGGTACCTGGATCTGCACACAAGGTGCGGGGAGTAAAATGAGTACTGCCAGACTCAGTGGTAATAAACAAGGGTAAGACAGCGCAGATAAGAAATCCGCAATAAAGCACTATGTAAAGCTATAATCGGCTACCCTGTCACAAAATTAATATTCACTGTACCTGTACCAACAAATACCAATAAATAGCATAACAGCTAGCAGATGTATGCAATGCATGATATGACCGCTACGACACATAGCCCGATCCAATTTGGGTACTCGTGCTCACTGTGGGGGTTCGGACTCGGAGGGGCTCCTACAGCCCAAGCACATCTCATAGAGATATTCCTGCGGCGCGCAGTCCGATCCAACATATACCTCGCTGCGGCGTGCAGCCCGATCCACTACTAGTCAGCTAATATGCAGATACAGCCTCGCAAGCTCAAAAGTAGTTTTTGAAAACTCTTTTATCATTTTTCAGTTGGAAAACAGTAATATCAAGTTTCAGAGATTGGAATTAGCATAATAACAAAAATAGCTGCGGACTAGTAGTAAACTAGCATGTCTATATGATAAGACAATGATAACGATCCTCGCGGGATCCAATAAGTGGCTCACGGCCCACATGTATACTCAACCGCCCAAGAAGGGGGTTCCTCGGCTCAAGAGTGGCCATTATCACAATATATATATATATGCAACCATCCGAGAAGGAGGTTCGACGGCTCGAGAATAGCCAATAATACAGTATCAACAGGTCGGACTAATATATAGTCTCCAGTTCATGATCGACCCCGCACTCTCAAGAGTGTGCGTGTCTCGCCGCTATACGGCGTCACAAAGTGGTATACCGGGGTTTCGAACCCGCTGGTCATCACCCACATCTATTACTCACCTCAATATAGCGCGACGACTATCCCGCAATGCCCTTGCCACGGGAATCAAGCTCCGCACGCGTAGAATCTGCTCAAATACAGTAGAAATACAACAAATTAGGCCAATGGGACGACACCCAATCAATACAACTCAATTTACGTCAAAATTCCCAAAGTTGTCAAAACCCGACTTTCGGTACGCATTCCGAAAATTTACGAAAGTCACATATTCGGAACCCTCATCTCAATACGAGTCTAAGCATATCAATTTTACCATATTCGGACTCCATTTGCCCATTCAAAACCTTGATTTTCTAAAGTTCAAGCCTAGGGTTAAATCTTCCATGAATTACCCCAAATTCCTCCATTTTCATGATATAATTGCATAATATTACCAATACTAATCATAGTTTAAGTCCATAGTTGATTACCTGATGATTTCTCTTGAATTTCTCTTCAAAATCGCCCAAATCGCCTCTAAAGCCGAGACCCAAATGTGTGAAATGTTCTGAAATTTTTCTAACTTCTGATACACTTAACTTACAGCGATTTTCGCTTCTGCAGAGATATTTCCGCTCCTACGAGCCCGTATCCGCGACCAAAGGGTCGCTTCAGTGGTTTCCAGGCCTAGCCGGCCACTTCCGCTTCTGCGAGCAAAGGACCGCTTAAGCGCGTCCGCTTCTGCGATAAAACGTCCGCTTCTGCGAAGCCATCCGCTTCTGCGCTACAGAGCCCGCTCCTGCGGACTCGCCCAGGCGGTCAAGTGTCCGCTTCTGCGGACCTTCTCATTTTCTTCTCGTCCGCTTCTGCGATCACTGGCTCGCACCAGCGATGCCGCTTCAGCGGAATGATTTCCGCTTTTGCGTAACCAAGCGCTCCTGCGCCTCTCGTCCGCTTCTGCGGACTCGCTCCTGCGCCCCCAGTTCCGCAGGAGCGGAAACAACAGAAACAGAATCCCAACCAGCAATTTCCATGATTTTCTTCCGTTTAACCATCCGAAAACACCCCGAGGCCCCCGGGACCCCAACGAAAACCACCAACATACCCCAAAACACGATACGAACTTGTTCAAATCATAAAAACACCATCCTAAACATTAAAATCACCAATTACACACGGATTCAAGCCTAAATTCCTTCAAACATTCCGAATTACACAATCAATCAAAAACCCGACTAAACAACGTCCGAATGACCTGAAATTTTGCAGGCACATCCAAAATCACCTAACGGAGCTACTGCAATTGTCGGAATTCCATTCCGACCCCGGATCAAAATCTCACCTACCGTTCGGATTTCGCCAAAATTCAACCTTAGCCAATTCAAGCCTATTTCTACACCGGGCCTCCAAATTCAATTCCGATCGCTCCCCTAAGTCACAAATCACCTCCCGGAACTAACCGAATCATCAAAATCCGATTTCGAGCCCTCTAACCAAATAGTCAACTCCGGGTTGACTTTCCTTATTCAAGTTTCCTTCACAAAGGCTATATGCCTCATTTTCAATCCAATTCACTCCTAACTCACCCGATAGACTTTAACACCGATATAAAAGCATAAAACATACAATTTCAACATAACGGGGTGGTAATTCCCGCGACGACGGGCCGGGTCGTCACATTCTCCCCCTCTTAAGCAAACGCTCGTCCTCGAGCGGGTCAAGAAACATACCTGAAGTCTCAAACAAGTGAGGATATCTGCTCCGCATCTCCCGCTCGACCTCCCAAGTGGCCTCCTTCATGGGTCGACCTCTCCACTGAACCTTAACTGATGCAATCTCCTTAGACCTCAATTTTCTCACCTGTCGTCCCAAAATAGCAATAGGCTCCACATCATAGGATAGATCACCATCAAGTTGAATGGTACTGAAGTCTAATACATGAGACGGATCTCCGATGTACTTCCGGAGCATAGACACATGGAATACTGGATGGACGCTGGATAAGCTGGGCGGCAAAGCCAACTCGTATGCCACCTCTCCAACTCTCCTAAGTATCTCAAAAGGACCAATGTACCCTGGGACTCAACTTTCCTTTCTTCCCAAACCTCATGACACCCTTCATGGGTGAAATCTTCAACAATACTCTGTCACCAACCATGAAAGACAACTCCCGAACTCTACGGTCCGCATAACTCTTCCGACGAGACTGTGCCGTACGAAGCCTCTCCCGGATCAACTTTGCTCTATCCAGAGCATCCCGGACTAACTCGGTCCCTATCAATCTAACCTCGCCGGGCTCGAAACCATCCCACGGGGGATCTACACCGCCGCCATACAATGCCTCATACGGGGCCATCCGAATACTCGACTGATAGCCGTTGTTGTAGGCAAACTCGGCAAGTGGTAGGAACTCATCCCACGAACCACCAAAATCAATCACACAAGCTCGCAACATATCCTCCAAGATCCGAATAGTGCGCTCGGATTGTCCGTCCGTCCGGGGGTGAAATGTCGTACTCGACTCAACCCGCGTACCCGTCTCTCGGCGAAATGCTCTCCAAAAGCGAGAAGTGAAGCGAGTACCCCTTTCGGATATGATAGACACCTGGGACTCTATGCAACCGAACAATCTCTCGAATAAAGATCGGCGCAACCGCTCCGATGAGTAGGTAGTACTAAGCGGAATGAAGTGAGTCGACTTGGTCAGTCTATCCACGATCACCCATACGGAATCAAACTTCCTCGCCGTCCGAGGGAGTCCAGAGGAACAAAGTCCATAGTGATCCTCTCCCATTTCCACTCGGGAATAACAATGCGCTGAAATACGCCACCGGGCCTCTGGTGATGCTCGTACTTAACCTGCTGACGGTTGAGGCACCGTGCTACATGTCTAACAATGTCCATCTTCATCTTTCTCCACCAATAATGCTTGTTTCAAATCTTGATACATCTTCGCGGCTCCTGGATGGATAGAATACCGCGAGCTATGGGCCTCTTCCGGAATCAACTCACGAAGGCCATCAACATTGGGCACACATATCCGGCCCTGCATCCTCGATACGCCGTCACTATCAATGGTGACATCTCTAGCATCATCATGCTGAACTCTGTCCCTCAGGACAGCCAAATGTGGATCATCATACTGGGGCTCACGAATACGATCATATAGAGATGACCGAGATACAACACAAGCCAATACCCTGCTGGGCTCCGAAATATCTAACCTCACTAGCCGATTGGCTAGCACCTGAACATCATAAGCAAATGGCCTCTCCTCGGATGGAATATATGCCAAGCTCCCCATACTGACCGCCTTCCGGCTCAAAGCATCGGCCACCACATTGGCCTTCCCCGGATGATATAATATAGTAATGTCATAATCCTTCAGCAACTCTAGCCATCTCCGCTGTCTCAAATTAAGGTCTTTCTGTTTGAACAAGTGTTGGAGACTACGATGGTCGGTATACACCTCACAAGACACACCGTACAAATAGTGCCTCCAAATCTTCAAGGCATGAACAATGGCGGCTAGCTCCAAATCATGAACATGATAGTTCTTCTCATGCGGCTTCAACTGCCGAGAAGCATAAGCAATTACCTTTCCTTCCTGCATCAACACACAACCTATCCCCACTCTCGAGGCATCACAATAAACGGTATATGAACCTGAGGCTGATGGCAATACTAACACTGGAGTTGTGGTCAAAGCTGTCTTGAGCTTCTGAAAGCTCTCCTCGCACTCATCCGACCACACGAATGGTGCACCCTTCTGGGTCAATTTAGTCAATGAAGAAGCAATGGATGAAAATCCCTGAACAAACCGGCGATAATACCCCGCCAAGCCATGAAAACTCCTGATCTCTGTAGCTGAGGACGGTCTAGGCCAACTCTGCACCGCCTCTATCTTTTTCTGATCAACCTGAATACCATCACGAGACACCACATGTCCCAGAAATGCTACGGACTCGAGCCAAAACTCGCACTTGGAGAATTTAGCATATAACTTCTCCTCTCTCAATCTCTGCAACACAATACTCAAATGCTGAGCATGCTCCTCCTGACTACGGGATTAGACTAGAATGTCATCAATGAACACAATCACAAATAAATCCAAATAAGGCCTGAACACACTGTTCATCAGATGCATAAATGCTGCTAGGGCGTTGGTCAACCCAAACGACATCACAAGAAATTCATAATGACCATATCGGGTCCTGAATGCAGTCTTCATAATATCCGAGTCCCTGATCTTCAGCTGATGATAGCCCGAACGAAGATCGATCTTAGAAAACACCCTCGCACCTTGTAACTGATCAAACAAATCATCTATGCGCGGTAGAGGGTACTTGTTCTTCACCGTCACTTTGTTCAGTTGCCTATAATCAATACACATTCGCATAGAACCATCTTTCTTTTTAACAAATAATACTGGCGCACCCCACGGTGACACACTAGGACGGATGGAACCCTTATCCAGAAGTTCTTGGAGCTGCTCTTTTAGTTCTTTCAACTCGGTCGGTGCCATTCGATAAGGAGGAATGGATATGGGCTGAGTGCCCGGCACCAAGTCAATGCCAAAATCAATATCCCTGTCCGGCGGCATGCCCGGCAGGTCTGAGGGGAATACATCTGGGAAGTCCCTTACAACAGGTACAGAATCAATGCTAGGAGACTCAGCTCCCACATCTCTCACAAAAGCTAAGTACGATAAACACCCTTTTTCAACCATCTTCCGAGCTTTTAGGAACGAAATAACACGGCTAGGGACGAAATCGGTCGAACCCCGCCACTCAATCTGAGAAATACCAGGAATGGCCAACGTAACTGTCTTAGCATGACAGTCCAATATAGCATGATACGGAGACAACCAGTCCATACCCAATATAACATCAAAGTCCACCATCCCCAACAATAACAAATCGGCCTGGGTCTCCAGACCCCCAATAGATATAACACAGGATCTATAGACATGATCCACAACAATCGTATCACCCACGGGGGTGGATACATGAACAGGCAAATAAGGACTACCACGAGTCGCACCCAAATAATGTGCAAAATAAGAGGACACGTAAGAATATGTGGACCCTGGATCAAATAGAACAGAGGCATCTCCGCGACAGACAGAAAATGATACCTGTAATCACGACATCGGAGGCAACCGCATCACGCCCGTCGGGAAGTGCATAGAACCGTGCACGGCCTCCACCGGATCTCTCCTCGCCCATGGGGCGACCACGAGAAGGCCGACCTCCACCTCTACTGGGCGAGATGGTGCCGAAGAGGAGGGCCGATCCCTCCGCCGAGTCCTCGCCCCTACGTAGTCGAGGGCACCGCCTCCTCGTGTGGCCAAACTCACCACACTCGTAACATGCACCTAGGCGCCGGAGAAGTAGGTGTTGCACTGTTGGGCCGGGAGGGCACTAAGTGATGACCGACCCTCTGCCGAAATCCCTGTCGACCACGACCATAAGAACCTCCGCTCCGCTCCTGGGCGGCTCGAATGAGAAGGTCCAGATGAGCGACCTCTGCTCTGCGGGGATGCCCTCCAGATGGAGCACCACCGAAACTGCGCCGAACCACGAGGCCTCTCGGCCTCCCGCTCCTCTCTCTCTCGCGACGATCCGCCTCGATGGAGCGTGCCATATCGGCAACTGCTCGAACGATGATGACAGAACTCGCTCGCCGGTCATAAGAATACGAATAGAGTAGTTGAGGCCATCGATGAACCTCCCGATCCTCTCCCTATCGGTGGGGATCATCCATGTGGCATGCCTAGCCAGCGAGTGAATCTAAGCTCATATTGGGTCACAGACATGTCGCCCTGAATCAACCACTCGAACCGGCGACGTAGCTCCTCGCGACGAGACTGAGGTACATATTTCTCTAGAAAGAGAGTAGAGAAGTGCTGCCATGTGAGAGGTCGTCGCTCTTGCGAGGCCTACGCCTCTCAAGCTCCACCCACCAATCAAATGCGGGACCGGTGAGCCGAAATGTAGTAAATGAAACTCCGCCTGGACTCGAGAATACCGGCCGTGCGCGCATCTTCCGACACTTATCCAAGAAACCACGGGCATCCTCGCCCTCGACGCCCCCCGAAATGGGGTGGTCGAAGTCTACCAAATCTCTCGAGACGACGCTCGCTCGTCCTCGGGCATAACTCGAACCATATGCTCTGGAGCCCTGGAGCTGGTGCAGGCGGAGGAATAACCGGTGCAACCACCGAGCGGGGACCGCCTCCGGCGTCCGAAGTCCATGAACAGCCTGGGTCAGGTGTGCGAGCTGCACGGGTCTGCTGACCACCCCCTGACTAAGATGTCGCTACAGTAGCGGTAGTGAAACTACCTGAGCCAAACCGGAACACATTGATAATATCCGAGCAAGAGTCTCCCGAAGACCGGGGAATAGCAATAGATATAGTCGGCCTCGAACCGGGACTCGCCGGAGCATCGACCACCGGGGGCGCTCCCGAGCCGGTACAACGGGCGGGTCGGTCGGTATCGCCTCGGCCGCCTACCTCCTAACTTCTAGCACGACCGCGCCCGCGGCCTCTCACCGGTGGCAATGGAGGTCGTCCACCTCGTCCCGATGCTCGCGTTCTCGCCATACGCGAGAGAATAGAATATAGAAGTTCGGTTCTCGGAACAACAAGATCGCACGACAGAGTTCAAGAAAAGTGAAGTTTTCCTAAAGGTTCGCGGCCTCCCGAGGATAAGTACAGGCGTCCCCGTACCGATCCACAAGACTCTACTAACCGGCTCGAGACTCGTGAGTCCTAGTAAACCTAGGCTCTGATACCAACTTGTAACGACGCCAAAACCCAATTGTGATGGCGCCCAGCACATTGCTAAGCCAGCCTGACCAATCCATATCAACCACGGAGCTAGAAGCCCTCTTTAACCCATTTAAGCAAATTAATTCACGAAATAACAACGATACATGTAACGAAAATGGGGAACCAAGTCCCATAATACATCAACTCCCATAGACCAAGGGTCAAGAGTCATGAGCCTCTACTGAACATGAGTGTATAAACGTTTACAAGATACCAAGTGCGGAAAGAAAAGTCAATACAAAACCTTGATTTTCTAAAGTTCAAGCCTAGGGTTAAATCTTCCATGAATTACCCCAAATTCCTCCATTTTCATGATATAATTGCATAATATTACCAATACTAATCATAGTTTAAGTCCATAGTTGATTACCTGATGATTTCTCTTGAATTTCTCTTCAAAATCGCCCAAATCGCCTCTAATGCCGAGACCCAAATGTGTGAAATGTTCTGAAATTTTTCTAACTTCTGATACACTTAACTTACAGCGATTTTCGCTTCTGCGGAGATATTTCCGCTCCTACGAGCCCGTATCCGCGACCAAAGGGTCGCTTCAGCGGTTTCCAGGCCTAGCCGGCCACTTCCGCTTCTGCGAGCAAAGGACCGCTTAAGCGCGTCCGCTTCTGCGATAAAACGTCCGCTTCTGCGAAGCCATCCGCTTCTGCGCTACAGAGCCCGCTCTTGCGGACTCGCCCAGGCGGTCAAGTGTCCGCTTCTGCGGACCTTCTCATTTTTCTTCTCGTCCGCTTCTGCGATCACTGGCTCGCACCAGCGATGCCGCTTCAGCGGAATGATTTCCGCTTCTGCGTAACCAAGCGCTCCTGCGCCCCTCGTCCGCTTCTGTGGACTCGCTCCTGCGTCCAAAATTCCGCAGGAGCGGAAACAACAGAAATAGAATCCCAACCTGCAATTTCCATGATTTTCTTTCGTTTAACCATCCGAAAACACCCCGAGGCCCCCGGGACCCCAACGAAAACCACCAACATACCCCAAAACACTATACGAACTTGTTCAAATCATAAAAACACCATCCTAAACATTAAAATCACCAATTACACACGGATTCATGCCTAAATTCCTTCAAACATTCCGAATTACACAATCAATCAAAAACCCGACTAAACAACGTCCGAATGACCTGAAATTTTGCAGGCACATCCAAAATCACCTAACGAAGCTACTGCAACTGTCGGAATTCCATTCCGACCCCGGATCAAAATCTCACCTACCATTCGGATTTCGCCAAAATTCAACCTTAGCCAATTCAAGCCTATTTCTACACCGGGCCTCCAAATTCAATTCCGATCGCTCCCCTAAGTCACAAATCACCTCCCGGAACTAACCGAATCATCAGAATCCGATTCCGAGCCCTCTAACCAAATAGTCAACTCCGGGTTGACTTTCCTTATTCAAGTTTCCTTCACAAAGGCTATATGCCTCATTTTCAATCCAATTCACTCCTAACTCACCCGATAGACTTTAACACTGATATAAAAGCATAAAACATACAATTTCAACATAACGGGGTGGTAATTCCCGTGACAACGGGCCGGGTCGTCACACAAAAGGTTCAGGGAGTAGGGGTGAGTACCTAGTACTCAGTGAGTAATAAATATATACAAGTAGCTGAAAATAAGAAATCCACAAAATACCACATAATGATGCTAAACTACAGTTCGAATCTCCTACGAACTAGCATCAACAGTACAATTCAGCCACCACAGAGTAATTCAACAAATAAAGATGCAATGCAATGCACATAACCGCTACGGCGTGTGGCCCGATCCAATTTAACGTCGACGGCGCTCACTGGGGGTGTGTACAGACTCCGGAGGGGCTCCTACAGCCCAAGCGCAATACTGCTGCGGCGTGCAGCCCGATCCTCATATCAACCACTACGGCGTGCAGCCCGATCCATGCTCAGTCCACAATAAGCAAATAAGTCACAACACAGTTCATCTTTCTTAATTCCAGTTTCCAGTTCATAATTTATGAAAAATACTTTAACTTTATTAAATTTGCAAAAGCCGGTGACTTAGCATTTCAAAAGGTGATTTTAATTTCCAGGATTGAGATTAGTGATTTAAGCAAATATAGCTATCACATAAATATTTTCCTCTAAGGACACTACAGGTCGGCACAAGGCCCCAAACAAGGCTTACCGCCCACAAACATATCAAATACAATGTATTTTCAACACTAATAGCATATTATTCACATCCGGGATGGACCAAGTCTCAATCCCTAGTCACAATCAATCCCGCACCTGCCACGGTGTGCGAGCCACGCCCTACTAGCGTCACAATGTGCTAAGCCGGGGTTTCAAACCCTCAGCTACCATATACACAAACTACTCACCTCTAGCCGGTCGTAGACTCGTCCGATGCCTTTGCCTTTGAATTTAGCTCCCTCGTGCGTAGAATTTAGTCAAACCACAATAATTATATCAAATACGGGTCAAAGAATCATAACCCATTTCAATTTACATGAAATTCGCATAAATACACCAAGTTGGTAAAACCCGACCCTGGGCCCACTGCTCGGAAAATTCTGAAATTAGTACCAACGCGACCCTCATCTCTCCACGAGTCCGTGCATATAAAATTTATCAAAATCGGAGTTTAAATGGCCTCCCAAAACTCAAAATCCCGTTTTCAATATCTATGCCACATTTCTTCAAAATTCTACCCAAATTCATGAAGATTGATGTTAATTCTACCATAAAATGATGTTTTTGAGTCAAGAATCTTACCTCCGATGAATACCCGATGATTTCTCAGTGATTCCTCGAGTTTTCTTCTCTCTAGGGCTCAAAATTGTATTTTGGGGGTGTAAACCCGCGACCCCTCTGTTCTGTGATTTAATTCACTGCCAGAGCAGTTTGCTCTATGCGATCGCGACTCGCCTCACGCGATCGCGATGTTCAAAAATCCGGCCTCACGCGATCGCGTCTCTCTTCCTCCGATCGCGTAGCACAAATTCCCTGGACCCCAATTCTCTCTTACGCGATCGCGTAGATGCTCATGCGATCGCGATGGCCACCCGGTTAACTCTACGCGATCGCGACTGGTTCTCCTGCGATCGCATTGGTCTAGCCCCTAACCCTACGCGATCGCGTCCCCCGCCCCACGATCGCGGAGAGCAAATTCCTGCTGCATTTATGACAGCAACCAGCCTTCTTATTTTTTTGGCAAAGAATGGTCCGTTTGGACCCCCGGATTCATCCCGAGACCCCCGGGACCCCAACGAAAACCACCAACATACTCCAAAACACGATACGGACTTGTTCCAATCACAAAAACACCATCCTAAACATCAAAATCACCATTTTTGCATGAATTCAAGCCTAAGTTTCTTCAAAACTTTCAAAACAAACATTCAATCCAAAAACCCGATCAAACGATGTCCGAATGACCTGAAAATTTGCGGACATATCCAAAATCACATAACGAAGCTACGAAAATTGTCGGAATTTCATTCCGACCCCCGGATCAAAATATCACCTACCATCTGGTTTTCGCCAAAATTCAACCTTCGCCAATTCAAGCCTAAAACTACACCGGACCTCCGAATTCAATTCCGATTGTTCTCCTAAGTCATAAATGATCCCCGGAACTAGTCGAATCATCAGAATCCGGTTCCGAGCACTCTAACTCGATAGTCAACTCTAGGTTGACTTCCCATATTCAAGCTTTCTTCAAACATGCTATTTGCTTCATTTTCAACCCGAATCACTCCTAACTCACCCGATATATTCTAATACTGATATAAAAGCATAAGATGTGTAAATGCAAGGTAACAGGGTGGTAATTCCCATAACGACGGGCCGGGTCGTTACACAACTGGATTAAGCGTCCGAACTTATTGCACTGCCATCTATTTTTGTGTCTAAAAATATTTGTTTTTAAGAATAAATGACTATTTTTAACTTAAAATTATTAATTTCATCATACTTTTTATAAATGAGTAATAAAAAATAATGCAATAAAATTAAATAGAGGGATTTGTTGCTCGTCGTTAGTTGAGCTAGTACCACTTGCAATTAGGGGCGGAGCCACAATATTAGCTGTGGGTTCGGCCTAACCCATTAGCTTTTATTCAAACTGTGTATTTATATTAAGAATTATAATAAATATGTACAAATTATTAATTTAGAACTCAGTAACTTAAAAGGATTGTAATCCTGAACCTACAAGGTTCAAATCCTAACCCCGCCTCTGCTTGCGATCTAAGGTTGCGAA
Source organism: Nicotiana noctiflora (assembly GCA_032618575.1). Classification (NCBI taxonomy): domain Eukaryota; kingdom Viridiplantae; phylum Streptophyta; class Magnoliopsida; order Solanales; family Solanaceae; genus Nicotiana; species Nicotiana noctiflora. The sequence continues at coordinate 20,060 of JASVEL010004197.1, forward strand.
TGATTGTCAATAGAGTTGTCAATATGAGCCGGACCGGGCTAGCCCAGCCCAGCCCATCGTGGGCTTTAATAGTTGATGGGTTGGGTTGGGCTAGCCCATAATTTTGATGGGTCTTATAAGCCCACCCTAGCCCTATGTGGGCCACGGGCCCCCACGGGCCGGCCCATCATTTTATATTATTTCTTTAAGTTCTAACGTAAAAAAAGATAATTATTTAAACGGATAAGGGCCTAAAATGCCCCTATAGTATAGGAAATAGGACATCAAAGTCCTCCGTTAAAAGTTGGTCCCTTATATGCCCTTGCCGTCTAAAAATGGGCTCAATAATGCCCTTATCCACTAACGGAAAATATGTAAATCTACGTGGAATTACATTAAAACGTAAAAGAGCATTTTAAACCCTTTTCGAATTGTACAAGGTCATATACGAGTCAGTTATAGTAGTCAATTTTCAAGCACTTCACTCCATATCAGTTTACTCACACACCTATTTTAGACCAACAAACTTATTATCACATCAAGTAACTCAATTATAGACACAAACTAATTATCACATCAAGTAACTCAATCACAGGTAGAAATATTTAAATGAATGGGAATGGCTCCATTGAATCCTTGCAAAAAAAAAAAAGAAATCATTACATAATAAAACACAACAATTAAGCCACAATAATACTCACATTACATATCATTTCCCGCTAATGCAAAGAACGTAACAAAACATCCCAATATCACACAAAAGAAAATTCACATCTTCATTCGACATTTAGCATCACGCAGAGGTGAATACTCTAAATCAACCACTTTCTTCATTAGAACATTTCTTTCCAATTCCAATGATTCTATTCGTCCATGATCGACGATCATCATAACATTCTCAAGATCGGCAACTTTTCTTTGGAGTACATTTATTTCACGGATTAGAGCTTCCTTCTCCTTCTTTAAACTGCATATGAGATTTGAAATTCTAGGAGCAAGCTCCTCATCTTGTCATTCCCAATAGGAACATTTTTCATCCTAAAACCAAAAAAAAAAATTACAGTCAAATTGAAATAATTAAAAGAACCCATCAACAAATTTACATACATCATGCTTAGGAAATTTGAAAAATCTTGTCCCAGAATTTAAAGGAGTCCACACCATAAAATAATTAGCAGCAAGTCCACAACGACACCTCCTAATCGACCCATTTAAGCTACTCGAACTTTGCGTTATTATCTTAGAGAAATCTCCAAAACAAACCGATAAAGATGAAAAATAATTAAACATAAACTGGAACTCAACTCGAAATTGACAAGGTGACCCAATTAGTAGGAGAAACCGGACATCAGTGAAGGATCTAAGATATGTGTGTGAGTAAACTTATATGGAGTGAAGTGCTTGAGAATTAACTATTATAACTGACTCGTGTATGACCTTGTACAATCCGAAAAGGGTCTAAAATGCCCTTCTATGTTTTAATGTAATTCCACGTGGATTTACATATCTTACGTTAGTGGATAAGGGCTTTTTTTAGCCCATTTTTAGACAACAAGGGCATATAAGGGGCTAACTTTTAACGGAGGGCTTTGATGTCATATTTCCTATAGTAGAGGGGCATTTTAGGCCCTTTTCCGTTATTTAAAAGTTAAAAAATTGGCAAAACTTAATAAATTTTTATATTGTTCCAATATATCACAATAATATAAAAAAAATTAATAAGACTATATTTCATTCACTAAAAGTCAAAACTTAAAACAAATTATTCAAGAGAACGTTCATGATGCTTATGAGATATCTGACACATCATTTTCATCAAACACATTTGAATCCGCTTATGACAAAGTTGTCTTAATATCTTCACTTTCATCTACAATTCATATGCAATATTAATTAGCTAAATATTAAAAATTAATAATATTTAACAATATTTTTAGTTTGAGTTTGGGAAAAGTTGTGCATCCAATTTCGAGTAGTAATAAATGTTTGGATATTTTCATAATAAATGTAACTTCTGTACTTTGTAAGAATACGCCTTCACTGCTAAATATTGATTCTGATGTATAATATTAATAAGAATGCTAAGTACATCACACACCATCATTGAATTGAAAGATCGAGATATTTTCTAAAATGGTCATTCCAATACATGACAACATTTTCTCTTGAAACTTCTTATGATCAAGTTTTGGTTCCTCTTAGTAAATATTCAATTCTAACTTTCCATCTCTAAAGGCAGTATACTTTTTATTTTTTATATATTTTAAAGAAATATTTTATTAGGCCCACGGGTCGGCTTCAGTTAAGCTCCACGGGCTACGGGCCATGGGCTTACTCGAACCGGGCTTAAAAGCCTCATTTTTAAATAAACTTCAAAAATTCTAGCCCAGCCTTACTAAATCACGGGCTAGGCTAGCCCGGCCCAACGGACCAAGCCCATATTGACGGCTCTAATTGTCAAACTTCAAAATAGCTTGAAATGTTTTTGTGAAATTAATGACTTACGACTTACCTTCTTTTTGTGTATGTAACTTCTTCGAAAATGACAGTTCCTCCGTTTAATTTATGTGAACTTATTTGATTGGTATTGAGTTAAAAAAATAGAGAAGTTTTTTGAATTTGTGATATAAAATAAAGTATATATATTTTATGTGGCTATAAATCTTATAAAAAGATAAATTATTTTCGAATATGGAAAGAGATTATTATTTTTTGTAGGAATTAAAAAGAAATAAATTTACTTAAAACAAAACGGAGGAAATATGTCTAAAAATTAAGTTACATATACGTATAAAAATATATAAAGATAGAAAAAGGAAAAAGGAAGAGCAGTCGGCTGATAAGACGTGTTACATAGTTGGGCGTGTGAAGCTGTATCAATCTCTGATTTCTCTATTCGTGTGCCCCTTAGGGTTTTGTCTTGTTGAAGACTTCTCTTCACACAACATTTTTCTTTAATTAAAAATGTTGGAAAGACAGTCTTATTATTACATCAGCCCTATACTACAAGGCCCTAGCTACTCCCTGTACGGCTCTCTGTTCAGCGGCGCCTCCATCCCTTTTTCTCCTTTACTTTTTCCTATTGTTTATTATTTCATCATTTTCAATAATATCCCTGTCAGGCATATTTATATGAGAATATCCTTGTCGCGTTGTGCATTTTGGGTGTGTTTGGTATGAAGGAAAATGTTTTCCATGGAAAATGTTTTCCTAGAAAATGTTTTCATGGAAAATGAGTGATTTTATCACTTATTTTCTCTTGTTTGGTTGGTAAGTGGAAAACATTTTCCGGAAAATATTTTCTATGTTTGGTTAGAGAGTAAAAAATAGTTTTTTTAGAATTGTTATTTTTTGCAACTCTCCTACCCCTCCCCCTCCCACCTCCCCCACCCCTCCCCTTCCCGAAGTCTCTAAAAATTGACACAATCTAAAGAACTAATGTGATGCTTTACTTTTTAGCGCAAAAATCGCGTATTTTCCGAATCGGTAAATTTATAATTTCTAAACCCGTAAACTTTCGAACTCATAATTTTGGAACTTGTAAAAACTTTAAATGATAAATAATAAAATTAAAAACTGAAAAATATATTTTAAATTTTTTTTTGGGGGGGGGGGGGGGGGGGGTGGGGGGTGGGGTTGGGGCGGGGGGTGAATCGAAAAAAATAAAAATTTAAATTACACAAAAAAAGTAATTTTTTTTGTGGGGGGTGTGGGGGAGGGTGGGGGTGGGGGGAGGGGGTAGGGAGTGGGGGTGGGTGGTGCAAAAAATAAGAAAACAGAAATTTAAAATTATAGAAAAAAAAATTAAGGTAAAAGAAATTTTTTTGCGGGGTGGGGTGGAGGGGTAGTAGGGTGGATGGTAACGGAAAAAATGAAATTTTTCTAAAAAAAAAATTATTTTTTGGAGAGGGGGTGGGGTGAGTTGGTGAGGGTGAGAATGGTTGAGAAGGAGCTTTGGAAAATGTTTTCCCTTCTTTTGATAAGGAAAACATTTTCCTCCAATCGGAGGAAAATGAATTGATAAGGAAAATGTTTTCCAAAACATTTAAGCCAACCAAACATGGGAAAATTGGAAAACATTTTCCAGAAAATGTTTTCCTTCATACCAAACACACTCTTTGTATTGAAGTTGAAGGCCTGCACTGTGAGAGTCCGGAAACTAAATGATAACTTTTTCAATATTAGATGTATATTTTTAGTGTTTTAAAAATAAATAAAAAAATACTGTCTATTTCACAGTAGAAAATTACAAATCTATCTTAACGGACATTAAGATAATTTGCAGTTTTATACTGTAAAATGGATATTAATTATTTTTTTTTAATTTCTCTCATATTTTACAGTAAAAAACTACGAATTATATTTTACAGTTTTTACTACAAATTAACAAATTAAAATATACCCTTTCTTCTTTCCCACAACACGTTCACACCATTAACAACCAAAAATTTCGTTCCCCCCTTCTATTTTGCTCTCAATTTCTAAAAAAAAAAATCCGGTCCCACCAGTCTCCTTAAAGAGTAGCAGCCGTACGGCCCACAAGAAGGATTGTTTGGATATCCTTTGGGAGAAAAAAATCACTTTCACAACCTTTAATTCGAAGTATTTTAATTTATTTTATGTTGAAACTTATATATTATGTTTCCATATTAATTTTTTTATGTTATACATGTTTTATATACCCTATTAGTATATGTTAGTAGTAATTTAGTTTGCTGACATGTTAGTATATATTAGTATTAATTTTGTTTGTTGACATGTTAGTACATGTTACTCCTTCCGGTCCAAAATAAGTGATTTTTTAATGTTTTCACTCATATTAAGAAAGTCACATTTTTGCATTAATTAGCAATAGAATTGACCATTTTAACCTTACTATCTCACATAAACACTCATAACACATATTCCAACACTATTTACTCCAAGGACAATGTAGGAAAAATATCATTAAGTCATTCTTGAAATCCGTAAAAATCACTTATTTTGGACCACAAAAAAAAAGGCCAAAAAATCACTTATTTTGGACTGGAGGGAGTAATATTAATTTAGTTAGTATATACCTTGTTAGTATTAATTTAGTATGTTAGTATATACCATGTCACATGATATGTTTGAATCTAATGGACACTTCCAAAAATGGAACCAAGACAAGGAAAATCAAGTCAACATCCAAGTTGAAGTGGTTCTCATTGAATGTGTCCATTTCACATCTATCTCGCTAATAAATTTACCAACTTTCCACAAACCTGATTTTTTCTTTGTGGCACACATCATCCAGTGACAACCCATAAACCACATATGGCATACATGCTTGTATTTATCCGTAGTTGATTCACTTACCGTCATCTCACGACACTCCCTTATACTATTGATTTTTACAGCCCTAACTATGCGAGCTTTGTCGGAGAAATACATGCCCTTTATAAGAACAGCTGGTCTAGATTCATCCCATATCATCGATCGTACTCATCCGCATTATTATCATAATCACTATCATCCCCCTGACTTTGCGCATCTGCTAAGTCACGAGTAAAAACATCGTCTATTGGCATTTGTGTTAGTCTAGGAGCTTCAAGAAGCTCGTTTTCACTGCAGAAAACAAACAAAAATATAAGTTACCCAATACTTAGAAAACATATTGTACATATCCCTATATCACTTTACTTACAAATCGTATTGTCTTGAAGTTTCATGCTAGATATTTTCAGGTTAGAGGTTGTTGTGGATAATAACTCTGTGAGGTATAACTCTCCTCCACAGTGTCATGTTAAATTGCCGCTTAATATGGAGTACGATACTTTGGTATCGTTGTTACGTAAAAAAATGAGTGAGCGGAGGCGTTCGGTTAGCATTAAAGTAACCGGAAGATTTCCTTATTCAGTGACTCCGCATGGGTTTGCTTATTATTCGGAGTTTAACATTGACGATGATGAAAGTCTTAGAGATTTTTTGCGGGTTTCGGACGAATATAGAGAATACATTGTAATAAAATTATTAGAAATGTATGTGAAGGTTGAAGACCTTAGTAGTAATGAGGGAGTGCGTATAAGCGATAACCCCCAATCATTGGGTGGTTATTTTGGAGCAGCATTAGCCGGACAGGTTGGAGATGGAAGAGGTTTTCTTGATTTGAACTTGTCACCATAGGCGAATGAGCAGCCAGAAAATAATGTTACTACTTCGTATAATCAACAAGACGATTGGTAAACTTAATTTTAGTGAAACTTTTTTCTTGATGTTTTAATTGGATTTGTATTAATAGTTCTAATTTTCATAGGGTGTACCGTCCGGATTTGAATTTGACAAATTATGACCACGCCCCTAGTTGGAATTTGCAAAACTCTGGAGTATTGGAGCACGGTGGTCCATCTGGTAGTTATTAGTAACCTGAAGATAGCCAACATGAAACTTCAAGACAATACGATTTGTAAGTAAGGTGATATAGTGATATGTACAATATTTTTCCTAAGTATTAGGAAACTTAAATTTTTGTTGGTTTTATACAATGAAAACGAGCTTCTTGAAGCTCATGTACTAACACAGTTGCCCGTAGACGATGTTTTTACTCGTGACTTAGCAGATGCGCAGAGTCAGGAGGATGATAGTGATTACGATAACAATGCGGATGAGTCTGAGGATGAGACACCCTTCTGTGAGGAGGTTGATGATGAGGAGGGTGACGATGAGGAGGAGGAAGTGAATGTGGAACTTGAGTTGACTAGGGAGCATGTTCCTCCACCCCCCGTTAGACCAAGAGTTTATGAATCCCACGTGCCTTTTCATGAGAGAAATATTTCATACCTTGATAATTTTCCAGCCATGCCTAATGTTGATGAATTGACAAGGGATGATGATGAATTACGATCGAAGATGTGGGATGAATCTAGACCAGCTGTTCTTACAAAGGGCATATATTTCACTAACAAAGCTCGCCTAGTTAGGGCTGTAAAAATCTATAGCATAAGGGAGTGTCGTGAGATGACGGTAAGTGAGTCAACTACGGATAGATACAAGGCTATATGCTATAGGTGGTTTTTGGGCTGTCACTGGATGCTCTGTGCTACAAAGAAAAAATCAGGTTTGTGGAAATGTCATGACCCGGATTTTCCCCCAACATCGGGATCGTGATGGCGCCTACTCGCGATAGCTAGGCAAGCCAATTTATTCACACTATCCTGTTTTTGCAATATTTTATATTCAATTTAACAACCAAAACATAACCTTAATTAAACAAGTGCGGAAGACTTTATAAAAATAACAATAAGCAGTTTCAAGGTAAAATAGTACTGAAATCCTCTACCCAAGACATGGAGTCACCAACTCACGAACTACTATATGAATACTACACATAAAGGTCTGAAAGAAATATAACATAATCTGTTTGTCTCGGAACAAGGAGACTACAGCTAATGACATAAATAAAAAGAAGAGACGCCGGGCCTGCGGACGCCTGCAAGCTACCTCGGTCTCAAGTATGATCAACTCCCACGCAAAAGATCTACTGCTGCTGCTCCTAATCGAAACCTGGACCTGTGCAAAAACGCACAGAAGTGCAGTATCAGCACAACCGACCCCATGTGCTGGTAAGTGCCTGACCTATCCCGGCGAAGTAGTGACAAGCCTAGGACCAGACACCCACATAAACCTGTACAGTTCTATATATATGTATACCAAAAGATAACGAGAAATAATCAAGTAACAACGCAATAAGGAATATCACAGAAGAACTCAACAGTTAACAACAGTCATTAAATCAACAAGGAAAACAAGTATAACGAGAAACAAGTAATATTAAGTCAATGAAATAGCAAATGAAGTGCACGGCATCACCCTTCGTGATTTTACTCTCATCCTCACCAAATAAGCAAACAAAGTGAACGGCATCACCCTTCGTGCTTTTACTCTCATCCTCACATCCATGGTACGGCATGATCCTTCGTACATGGTTCAATAACAAGGCACTGCATGATCCTTCGTGCATAATCAATAACATGGCACGGCATTAACCTTCGTGCATAATCAATAACAAGGCATGGCATTAACCTTCGTGCATAAACAATAAATCAAGGCACGACATCACCCTTCGTGCATTATCACTCTTCCTCACCCAAATAACAATCACAGTTAAGGGCATAAAATGAAAACAGTAAATCATGAACCATCCCGACAAGGGACACAATAATCATCACAACAAAGTCCCGGCAAGGGCAATCAATATCTCACATTCTCAACAAGTCCCGGCAAGGGAGAACGATAGAAATTCTACAACCCGGCAAGGGTTCAACAATGTATCTTCAAATATGTCTCACAACAAGTATAATCAACGTCTCACAGTCATGCTAGACGCCAGCGTATGGATGCTCGTCGCCACAGCCCATACACCGCACTCGATCACATAGCACATAGCACATAATCCTATTCCCTCAAGCTAGGATAGAACAAACACTTACCTCTAGCCTTGAAGTCCAAATTATGCTTCAATTATAGCTTTTCCCCGAATTTCCGCTTTCAACTAGCTCGAACCTAATCACAATTGATTCCATTATATTAATAATCACTAATTAACTTGGTTTGAATGCTTACAAATGGTTTTCTCAAAGTTTACCCCAAAATTTACCAAAACCCCCCTGGCCCCACATGGTCGGAACTCGGGGTTCAGACCAAAATCCGGTTACCCATTCCCCCACGAGTTCAATTATATGATTTGTTTCAAAATTGGACCTCAATTCGAAGTTGTCACAACCCTAGTTCACCAATCGTGAATATGTCATGACGGCACCCAGTCCCCATGACTAGGTAAGCCTAACACGTTGCGGAATATACAAGTCTATGAACTTTAAACAAGAAATAGCGGAAAAACAATATAAATAGGAATGTAATCCGTTCCGCTTGGCACATACACTCGTCAACACACTGTATAAAACACCACCAAGACCCGGAATCCCACGGGCAACACAGACTAAAAGAGAGTATACAACTGTGGCTCTATGTGTGAAGAGTATCTAACAAAGACTTGAGAGAAAACATCTACTAATACTTTCAGAATAGAAGGAAGGCCTCCGGATCCGCGGACGTAGCAGATCATACCTCGAGGTCTCCCAAAATGCTGCTGAATCACCTAGATATGAGCCTGTCCTGATGTACCTGGATCTCCACAACAAAAGTGTGCAAAAGAGTAGCATGAGTACACCACGGCGGTACTCGGTAAGTGCCAAGCCTAACCTCGATGGAGTAGTGACGAGGAAGGTCAGGGCCCTACTGAGAGAAAACAATTACAAAAATGATAGTAACAATAATAAGCAGTTTAAATGATAATTATTCCGAAATAACAACAATAAATGATTATTGCAACCGTCTACAATTAAAACTAACAACAAGTAACAAACTCAATTAACAAGTCCAAGGACCTGTGGGAATCGAACCCACAATCCCATTGACAGTACCTCTGGGTCTCCGGGAATCGAACCCGCAGCCCATGTCTCGATAAATAATCAATAACTCGGGATCTCCGGGAATCGAACCCGCGGTCCACAACAATTAACTCAGGATCTCGGAAATCGAACCCGCGGTCCCTACAAATAACTCGGGATCTTGGGAATCGAACCTGAGTTCCTACCAATAACTCGGGATCTCGGGAATCGAACCCGCAGGTCCCTACAAATAACTCGGGATCTCGGGAATCGAACCCGCTAGTCCCTACCAATAACTCGGGATCTCGAGAATCGAACCCGTAGTCCTACCGATAACTCGAGATCTCGGGAATCGAACCGCGGTCCCGACCAATATCACTCCGGGTCTCGGGAATCGAACCCACGACCACGGGTCTCGGGAATTGAACCCGCGATCCATAAGCACGACAAATAAAGGAATACCAGAGAGAGAATAAATTATGCTTAACTATAACTTCACCGAAAATTAGTGCCGATAATTATCAAGAAGTTCAAATAAGACAATTAGGCAACTAAACGGTTAAGTACTACCTAATCATGCTTTTCTAACTACTACCGGGTAAAATATCAAATTAACAGACTAAAAACAGGAATATCATACATCGGACATTTTCAATAAAGTATGTGTTCAACAACCGAGCGCATGTACACGCCCGTCACCTCGCGTACAAGGCATTTAAACTATCACATAATATCCTAGGGGTGAAAATTCCCCCACACGAGATTAGACAAGCCACTTACCTCGACTCCGGTACAAAACCACTAAGAAATAACCCTCTTGCTGCGAATGTCGGCCTCCACAGGTGTAGTATCTGATAAAAATCAATAGAATCACATCAAAATAGGCCAATTGGGCATTACCCAATCAAAACAACTCAAAATACACCAAAATCCACAAGTTGCCAAAACCCGACTTCCGGTACGCTTATCGAAAATTCACGAAAATTATATATTCGGGTTCCTTATCTCAATACGAGTCCGTGCATATAAAATTTATCGAAATCGGTCTCCGTTTGCCCATTCAAATCAAAGATTTCCTAAATTTTAGGCCTAGGGTTCAAACCCACCTTTAATCTCCCATTTTCAGTGAAAAAATCACGGATTTCATGATAAACTAACGAATTAAGATCAAGAAACTTACCCCCGATGATTTCCCGATGATATCCCAGCGTTTCCCCGTCAAATTCCTCTCTTGGAGCTCAAAAATGGCGTTTTTGTGTATGGGGGTCGCGGGTTGACTGTTCTGGTTTTAACATTTCCTGACTGAAGTTTTACCCTTCGCGTTCGCGTCTTCACCATCGCGAACGCAATGCATTGCCAACAAGACCCTTCGTGAACGCGACACAAATCACGTGTTCGCGTTGAAGAAAAGTTCCAGCCTCCAAAATTTGATCTACGCGTTCGCGGCCTGTCCATCGCGAACGCGATGCCTCTCGAAAATATACCTACGCGAACGCGACCTGGCCATCGCGAACGCGATGGTCTATCAACCGACCTTACGCAAACGCGGCTTAACCTTCGTGAACGCGATGCCCCTAGCAGCTGACCCTTCGCGAACGCGAGCCCTGCCACGCGAACGCGTTGACCAAAGGTCTGCTGCACTGCTGCTGCATTTTTCTGCAGTTTTCATGCTTCAAAATTGCCCGGATGGTGGTCCGGATTCATCCCGAGGCCCCCGGGACCCTAACGAAAACCACCAACATATTCCAAAACACGATACGAACTTGTTCCAATCATAAAAACACGTCTAACAACATCAAAACCCTTAATTCACATCGAATTCAAGCCTAAATTTCTTAAAACTTTCCGAATTGCACATTTGATCTAAAACCCGACCAAACGACATCCGAATGGCCTAAAAAATTGCGGACATATCCAAAATCACATAACGAAGCTACAGAAGTTGTCGGAATTCCATTCCGACCCCGGATCAAAATCTCACCTATCGTTCGGATTCGCCAAAATTTCAAACTTCGGCATTTCAAGCCTAATTGAGCTACGGGCCTCCAAAATATATTCCGAACACGCTCCCAACCCCGAAATCACCTAACGGAGCTAATGGAACAATCGGATTTCCGTTCTGAGGTTGTCTTAACATTGTTTCGGCTACGGGCCATTTTCCAACTATAAAGCTTCTAGTTAGGGACTAAGTGTCCCAAAACACTCTGAATTCCAGAACCGAACCTCCCGGCAAACCACAATAGCAGAAATGAACGTAGGGAAATAGTTAAATTGGGGATTGGGGCATAATTTTCTAAAACGACTGGCCGGGTCGTTACATCTTCCCACACTTAAAAGATTTGTTTGTCCTCGAACGAGCATAGAAAACATACTTGGAGTGGTGAAAAGATGAGGGTACCGGCTGCGCATATCCTGTTCGGTCTCCCAAGTCGCCTCCTCGACCGGCTGACCCCGCCACTGAACCTTTACTGAAGCGATGTTCTTTGACCTTAGCTTTCTGACCTGCCTGTCTAGAATGGCTACTAGCTCCTCAACATAAGACAGATCCTTGTCTAGCTGAACAGAAGTGAAATCCAACACATGCGATGGGTCACCATGGTACCTCCGGGGCATAGAGACATGAAATACGGGATGGACTCCGGCTAGGCTGGGAGGTAAGGCCAACTCATAAGTAACCTCCCCAACATGCCTCAAAATCTCAAAAGGGCCAATAAATCTAGGACTCAGCTGGGCACATTAGCCTGATATAATCTGAAGATATTCCCTCTTGTTCAAACAATTAAGTCTTAGAGCTTAATTCCAACATCCGAAATTATGTGTGAGGCTTGTTTTCATCAAGAGATCACTCAATATTCCTCAAACGCCGTCCTCAAACATGACTGCATAACCTTGCTGGATTCTTACCTTACAACACAAAATCCACAGGACCACCATAATATTTTATGATCAAATTAGCCAAAAATTCAACGAATCAGATGCTCCCATTGCACCTCACGATCTACATCGGTCTCGTTCCAACTTTTACAATACTGACACGACGGAAGAGATGTGCCGATATCCATAACCAACTACTGAATCAACAATTCATTGGATATATACTCCTGACAGGATCCATTACCTTGTCCTAAACTAGAGGATGATCCTTTCCTCTATAATATACTTCATATAATCGGTTTGCACTGACCCCAAATCACATAATCTCATCTCACCCAGTACGAACTGCTCAGGCGATAAGCCACATCAGACATAATCAAAAGTCCCACAAGATGACACAATGTGCTAGTAGGCTATTAATTCGTACGTGGTACAAAAGGAAGGCGAACACTAGAGAGAACTATTCAACTCTCACACTATCATGGACCTCCTCGGAAAAATAGGAAACAGAACACATACAAGCAATTATAGATACTGAAATAAACATCACACTGTTGCGGCGTGCAACCCGATCCCAAGAGTATACCCATGGCGGCGTGCCACCCGATCCCAAAAATATAACCATGGTGGCGTGCCACCCGATCCCAACAATATAACCATGGCGGCGTGCCATCCGATCCCAACAATATAGACTCACACAAGGAGTCATATGTCGAGCTGAATAGCCCGTGACATCACATAAGGAGTCATATGTCGAGCTGAATAGCTCGTCACATCAAAATACTGAATATCGATCATAAGCACACTAAGGTGCATGATATCGGACTCAATGAAAACATATAGCGCTATAGGCTATGAACTCAAGCACAACTGAGGTGCGATATAAGATATGAGTCTCAAGAGCCATCATGCTCATATAACATCACCGCTGAGCGGAACCTCAACACATAAGGAACTTACCAAGCCGTCGCACACTCATACGGCGCAATATATCTTTACTTGAATTAACTAACCGTGAAATAAGACCGCGACTACCCCTCCATAAAGGGTGCATTGCTGGAAGAAGCACAAATGGCCTGATGCAAGGCCCACTTTCACATCTAAATCTACCCACCGACCTTAAGTCTATCCTGGTCGTGCCAAGCTAAGTCAATAATATTTCACAGGTCTATAACCCAATAAGCAGAGTTCCCTCCAGACATAAGTTCTCAAATGGATGATATCACCAAAATCCTCATTCTTGGTTTAAATTTCTAACCAATCAAGTGACTACAAGTCACACCTATACAATCTTCTTGTGGGTCAAGCTCCCACCATCTTCCGAATAATTAAACGGGCTTGCACATCAACCCACCGGCTGCACTAACCCTGAAAAGCGATCAGGAGTCCCTAACCGGGATGCAAAGCCTTTCTCATAGAATACCGATCTCAAATGATACTGATGCTAATACCCATCTTACTCAAAACACTGACACTCTTTCCCTGCTCATCCGAGCTCTTTATATCACATTCATTGACCAAACTGTGACCTTGGTCCTTACTTCAAATTTCATACTACTCGCTGAACCCCACGTGCCGATATACGATAGACACAATTTCCATCATAACTCTAGAACTGACGATAGGCTAATACTTCATCACATAAGACCTTCCATTTAACTCATTTCAGGAGAACTATAGCAACACACGGTGAGTTCTCATAAACGTTGAATATGCCAATCTCTAAGTAGTGGTCCAAGCCATCATAACCCTTTCCAAGATCTGCCTACTCATAACAGGCCCTTAACAGAAGAATACTTCAGAATTACATCAATCGCTGCGGCCGACAAGTCTCAAATGCACCGCCACAAATCACATGCATAATTCGATCACGTTGCATGAATCGATCATTGACACCAATACGCCAACTCAACTATGGCTGATCAATCTACTTCCTTCCAGGTTATCCTTGATTGCCTTAGAATGTTAATATCTTCCTTCAATACCTAACTTATTTCAACTAAACTCATCCTGAGTGACCTTAAATTATAAGGCCATACTCTCTCCGAAACGACGACCATTTCATGTCTCTCAAATACTACACCACAAGTCAAAACATCATAGATCGTTTTGTGCCTTTCTTCATAAGTTGCTTCAAAAGCTTGAGCCTCAACTATACTTATAGACTCAGAATTATCAGGAACCACACTTTACCTCTTGAATTCACTTGGACCGCTATTGAGAGCCATCCGGCCCTGACTTGCCCCAGTACACAACCAACTCTACTGAATTTTATTTCATATGAATACCCTCTCGATAAAGCCCCCAACGGAACCACTTCCCGCGAAGCCTGCACCTATACGAGGCATAAATCATAAATTTTCCCTCAAGTTTGAACATGAGCCAGTAAGGCTAACCATAACATGCATTCAACAATTCATATACTTAAATTACCACTCATGGTCTTTTTCCGTAGCTGCAATTATCCATTAATACGCTAATATCTAGAATTCACACAGGTAATTAACCATGCAACCCAATCTTAAGTGATGGGACTCTCCCACTTAGCCCAAAGCCACTATTACACGACTCTCGAACACATTAGAACCATTCTCTCGAGTCATTTACTATTATTCAACCGCAACTGACTTGATCCAACGAATATAACCACATGTGCTCTATTAGCACCCTAACATCATAGGGTATGACCTCATCCCAATACAACCAAACATCTTCTCGCTCCATGCACCGAGCATTCTCTACCAACAACATCTTAAAACATACTATGATTCTCACACGCCCACGAAGCACCATGTAGCCTTTGTCAAATATTTCCCTGCTGATAATAAAATGCAGAGTTTATTAGGGACATAGGAACATATAAAGTCCCAACATTATACCACACGAGCCTCAACTCTTGCCCATCCGCAAGTTTTCAAGAACTTTTGAATAACACCTAAATACATCGTAGGCCAAATCTGATATGACACATGACCTATAATTAGATCGTTGATAGTGAAATCCTTTCACTTGACACGAAGCCTTAAGATACATCTTGCTAATCCATGATACTAGCCTTTAACATTCATACGTTTTCATCATAAGACAAGCCAAAGACATTCGTTTGGTACATGTCCTTCTTAAGACAGTTAAACTCATTTCCCCCCAGTATCTCTGTTGTCTGAATCCTTCGCTAAATAGATATCTCATGTGAACCATATAGTCTTTATTACCACCAACTATCTTTAGATCTACATCCACCTTGTGATTTTTTTTTACCATTGTTGTGACGATTTGGTAGTTAAGTAAGCCTTCTCAAGACCGTACTTATCAATCGAATGTCGGAATCTAGTGCACCCCCATGTGCACAATTGAAGATCTCACAATTCTCTTGCATTATCGATATGGATGACACGCGGTAACAATGGTTGAGTAAATTCTTGACTCCCTTGAGATCTCTCTGCAGCGTCACGAACCGTCGGCGCATACTTGATACAGAGTGCGCAATTTCAATACACGAGTGGATGCAAAAGAACATATGACATAGGCTCCAACTAAATAAATGGTGCACGATAAGGAATTCAAAGAATTGAAGAGTTTCCTAAACAGTTACATAGCCCCTCGTAGATAAATACAGACGTCTCCGTATCGATCAGCGAGAATCTAAGTAACCGGTCTGTGTCCCGTGACTCCTACGAACCTAGAGCTCTGATACCAACTTGTCACGACCCTAGTTCACCAATCGTGAATATGTTATGACGGCACCCAGTCCCCATGACTAGGTAAGCCTAACACGTTGCGGAATATACAAGTCTATGAACTTTAAACAAGAAATAGCGGAAAAACAATATAAATAGGAATGTAATCCGTGCCGCTTGGTACATACACTCGTCAACACACTGTATAAAACACCACCAATACCCGGAATCCCACGGGCAACACAGACTAAAAGAGAGTATACAGCTGTGGCTCTATGTGTGAAGAGTATCTAACAAAGACATGAGAGAAAACATCTACTAATACTATCAGAGTAGAAGGAAGGCCTCCGGATCCGCGGATGTAGCAGATCATACCTCGAGGTCTTCCAAAATGCTGCTGAATCACCTAATATGAGCTTGTCCCAATGTACATGGATCTGCACAACAAAAGTGTGCAGAAGAGTAGCATGAGTACACCACGGCGGTACTCAGTAAGTGCCAAGCCTAACCTCGATGGAGTAGTGACGAGGAAGGTCAGGGTCCTACTGAGAGAAAATAATTACAAAAATGATAGTAACAATAATAACCAGTTTAAATGATAATTATTCCGAAATAACAACAATAAATGATTACTGCAACCGTCTACAATTAAAACTAACAACAAGTAACAAACTCAATTAACAAGTCCAGGACCATTGACAGTACCCATGGGTCTCCGGGAATCGAACCCGCAGCCCATGTCTCAGTAAATCTCAGGATCTCCGGGAATCGAACCCGCAGTCCACATCTCAATAAATCTCAGGATCTCCGGGAATCGAACCCGCAGTCCACATCTCAATAAATCTCAGGATCTCCGGGAATCGAACCCGCAGTCCATATCAATAACTCAGGATCTCGGGAATCGAACCCGCAGTCCCTACCAATAACTCAGGATCTCGGGAATCGAACCCGCAGTCCCTACCAATAACTCAGGATCTTGGGAATCGAACCCGCAGTCCCTACCAATAACTCAGGATCTCGGGAATCGAACCAGCAGTCCCTACCAATATCACTCCGGGTCTCTGGGAATCGAACGCACAGCCCTGGGTCTCCGGGAATTGAACCCGCAGTCCACAAGCACATCAAATAAAGGAATACAGAGAGAGAATAAATTATGCTTAACTATAACTTCACCGAAAAATAGTGCCAATAATTATCAAGAAGTTCAAATAAGACAATTAGGCAACTAAATAGTTAAGTACTACCTAATCATACTTTTCTAACTACTACCGGGTAAAATATCAAATTAACAGCTAAAAATAGGAATATCACTCCTCAGACATTTTAAATAAAGTATGTATTCAACAACCAGCGCATGTACACGCCCGTCACCTCGCGTACAAGGCATTTAAACTATCACATAATATCCTAGGGGTGAAAATTCCCCCACACGAGGTTAGACAAGCCACTTACCTCGACTCCGGTACAAAACCGCTAAGAAATAACCCTCTTGCCGCGAATGTCGGCCTCCACAGGTGTAGTATCTGATAAAAATCAATAGAATCACATCAAAATAGGCCAATTGGGCATTGCCCAATCAAAACAACACAAAATACACCAAAATCCACAAGTTGCCAAAACCCGACTTCCGGTACGCTTATCGAAAAATCACGAAAATTATATATTCGGGTTCCTTATCTCAATACGAGTCCGTGCATATAAAATTTATCGGGAATCGGACTCCGTTTGCCCATTCAAATCAAAGATTTCCTAAATTTTAGGCCTAGGGTTCAAACCCACCTTTAATCTCCCATTTTCAGTAAAAAATCACGGATTTCATGATAAACTAACGAATTAAGATCAAGAAACTTACCCCCGATGATTTCGTGATGATATCCCAGCGTTTCCCCGTCAATTTCCTCTCTTGGAGCTCAAAAATGGCGTTTCCCCGTCAATGCATTGCCAACAAGACCCTTCGTGAACGCGACACAAATCACGTGTTCGCGTTGAAGAAAAGTTCCAGCCTCCAAAATTTGAACTACGCGTTCGCGGCCTGTCCATCGCGAACGCGATGCCTCTCGAAAATATACCTACGCGAACGCGACCTGGCCATCGCGAACGCGATGGTCTATCAACTGACCTTACGCGAACGCGGCTTAACCTTCGCGAACGCGATGCCCCTAGCAGCTGACCCTTCGCGAACGCGAGCCCTGCCACGCGAACGCGATGACCAAAGGTCTGCTGCACTGCTGCTGCATTTTTCTGCAGTTTTCATGCTTCAAAATTGCCCGGATGGTGGTCCGGATTCATCCCGAGGCCCCTGGGACCCCAACGAAAACCACCAACATATTCCAAAACACGATACGAACTTGTTCCAATCATAAAAACACGTCTAACAACATCAAAACCCATAATTCACATCGAATTCAAGCCTAAATTTCTTAAAACTTTCCGAATTGCACATTCGATCCAAAACCCGACCAAACGACGTCCGAAAGGCCTGAAAAATTGCGGACATATCCAAAATCACATAACGAAGCTACAGAAATTGTCGGAATTCCATTCCGACCACCGGATATAAATCTCACATATCGTTCGGATTCGCCAAAATTTCAAACTTCGGCATTTCAAGCCTAATTGAGCTACGGACCTCCAAAATACATTCCGAACACGCTCCCAACCCCGAAATCACCTAACGGAGCTAATGGAACAATCGGATTTCCGTTCCGAGGTCGTCTTAACACTGTTCCGACTACGGGCCATTTTCCAACTATAAAGCTTCTAGTTAGGGACTAAGTGTCCCAAAACACTCTGAATTTCCAGAACCGAACCTCCCGGCAAACCACAATAGCAGAAATGAACTTAGGGAAACAGTTAAATTGGGGATTGGGGCGTAATTTTCTAAAATGACCGGCCGTGTCGTTACAGAGGTCCAATTGCCCAATCCATGAAAAACCTAGGTTATACCCAATAACATGGATTTCTACCCTGAAAACCTTTGATTCTTATTGAAAAACATGTTTAATGTTGTTAGGAATTGAAAGAATTAAGTAAAAAGTGACTTACAACTGTTTTGAGTGAATTTGGCCTTGAGAGCTCGTGTGTGGTGTGAGGGTTTTTGAAAAAGTGAAGAATGAACTGAAATATTTGTTTAAGTATAGAATTACACAGCTGCGGATATCGCAATTGCGAACATTTGATCGCAATTGCGAACGCTACAAGTATGTGGCATGCTGTCTTCGCATTTGCGAGAGAAAGTTCGCATTTGCGAACTCTAGCCCAGGTCTGCCAGTCTCGCATTTGCGAGATTTCCTTCGCATTTGCGAATGTGAAACCTCCTTGCCCAGGATCGCATTTGCGACCCTTTATTCGCATTTGCGAACACTGGCCATCTGAGGCCCTTTTCGCATTTGCGACATTTTGTTCGCATTTGCGAACTTGGCATGGTTCTGGCAGACTTTGCATTTGCGATCAAGGGTTCGTATTTGCGAACCCAGCCTTGACCTGTCACCTTCGCATTTGCGAGAATTTGTTCGCAAATGCGAAGCCAACAGCTGGGTGAAAAACCAGCAGTGCAAAAATTCAGAAATTGATCCAACGGCCTATCAAATCTTTACCCGAGCCCCCCGGGCTCCCAACCAAACATGTACACAACATCAAAAACACATTCCAAACTTGTTCGTGCGATCACATCGCCAATATAACATCGTTTTCATCAAATCAAGCCTCAAGTTCATGATTTTCATGCTTTTGGTTTTCAAAACTTTCAAACTTGGAACTCAAGGTCCAAAACATATCAAACGACATCCGAATGTCACCAAACTTTGCAGAAAGCACATATATAATATTTAAGACTTGTACCGGGCGTCGGGACTAAAATACGAGCCCGATACCAAGGTCAATTAATTCATTTTCCTTTAATAATTACATCAAAAACAATTTCACGGAAAAATTCATAACTTGGGCTCTAGGCCTCGGAATTCGACTCCGGACGCATGTCCAAGTCCCATATTTTCCTACGGACCTTCCGGGACCATCCAATCTCGGGTCTGGATCCGTTTACCAAAAATGTTGACCGAAGTCAACTATATCAATATTAATATTATTTTTCTCCAAATTTTTCATAGAATTCATATTTTCTATCACAAAATCTTTCCGGCTACATGCCCGGATTATGCACGTAAATCGAGGCAATATAGAATGAGGTTTTGAAGGCCTCGGAAGTGTAGAACAAATAAGGAAAACAGGTGATGACCCTTTGGGTCGTCACAGAAAAGTTGGTAAATTTATTGGCGATCATAGATGTGAAATGGACACATTCAATGAGAACCACTTCAATGTGGATGTTGACTTGATTTCCCTTGTCTTGGTTCTATTTTTGGAAGTTTCTATTAAATTTAAGATTAAAGAGTGTATTACAGCTGTCCACAAGGAGTATGGTTGTACTATAACTAAAAGAAAGGCATATATCGGTCGCAAACGTGCCTTTGAACTAATTTATGGCGACTGGGATAAGTCCTTTTCAAATCTTCCCAGGTACATGGCTGCACTGCAACAATTTAACCCTGGTACTATTGTTGAATGGAGGCGCGAGCGAAGTCCTGGCAGGCCGGAATTTATATTCAACTATCTATTTTGGTCATTTAAACCAGCAATAGATGGTTTTGTGCATTGTCGTCCTGTAATTTTCATAGACGGTACTCATGTCTATGGAAAGTATGATATTAAGCTTTTGATTGCAGTTGCTATAGATGCCAACGGTCAAATATTTCCACTAGCTTTTGCGATTTGTGCGAAGGAAAGTGAAGAGACGTGGACGCAGTTCTTGAACCACTTGAAGCAGCATGTTGTCAAACAGCGTTCAGGTATTTGTCTAATATTAGATCGGCATGGTGGTATTTTAAGTTCTGCACGTCACTTGCCTGAATGGAAAGCACCGCATGCATACCACCATTACTGTGTGAGGCACATAAAGGCCAATTTTCAAAAGAGATTTTCTGACAAGGCGTTGCATGACTTAATGTGGATTGCTGCAATCGATCACCAGCTCTGTAAATTCATGAGGTGCATGGAAGCAATCCGGCAGATGGAACCACGAGCCTATACTTGGTTGATGCAACATGACCATCAAATGTGGACATTGCATGCTGATGGTGGCAGACGATGGGGAGCCCTTATCACGAATGTGTCGGAGTCATTTAATGGCTTGATGAAATCTGCCCGTGGACTGCCTGTCACTGCCATGGTCCGCATGACTTTCAAACAGAGTGCAGAGAGGTTTGTTGAAAGGCATGCAGCTGCATCGTCATTGTTGGACAAGGGTGTTGAATTTATGCCAATACCCATGGTAAGATTCGAAAAGTACAGGAAGCGAGCACAGTGGCATTCTTTTCTTCAGTACGACAATGAACTAGGTGTTTCGAAGTTAAGACCGGTAATCGTGGACACCGTGGGAATAATGTACATACGGTGAATGAAATTAGAAGGTTATGTTCATGTGGGAAATGGACCATCTACCACATGCCGTGCCCACATGCATTGAAGTACTTTGAACAAGTTGGCTATGGGGCAACAAACTACATTGATAGGCACTACATTGTTGCAGCATACGTAGACACGTATAGTGGGAAGTTACATCTATTAGGTGCTGAGCATTATTGGCCGCCGGAACCTTTTAAGTTAGTATGTAACAAGGAGTACTTGCGCAAGCTGAGAGTGTAAAAGAGAACACGTATACCAAACCAAATGGATGTTGGTGAGTCTGTTTATGCACGTAAATGTAGCATATGCTCCCAAACTGGACATGACCGCCGTAAATGTCCTTCAGGTGCTGGGCGTGGTGGGGGTAATACTGTTGCAAGTTCGTCCAATGTACCCAACTATCAACCATAACGCTAGTTCTTTATTTTTGTATTATTAGTTGTAATATATGTCTGTAGTACGTTTTGTGCATTTGAAATAAAATCATTCTTCAAATTACGTATCTTGTTCAAATTTTCTTAATGTGATGTTGTGCAATTTTAAAAGGTTATATCCAAATACTACATAGTCTCTATGTAATTCGTAGTTCAATACTACATATTGTTTAGTTGTCATTTTGTATAAAAATGGTGAAAATCATGAATTGTCATGTCTATATAATTTGTCCTATAATAATACAAAATGTGAAGTTATGATTTTGTCTAAAAAACTGAAAATCATGTGAATTGTCATGTCTATGTCATTTCGTCTATGTAATTCGTAGTTTAATACTACGAAATATAAATTTGTCCTTTCGTCTGAAAAAGCTGAAAATCATGTGAATTGTGATGTCCATGTAATTCGTAGTTCAATACTATAAAATGTAATGTTGTCCTTTTATTTGAAAAAGCTGAAAATTATGTGATTTGTCATGTCCATGTAATTCATAGTTCAATACTACGAAATGTAAAGTTGTCATTTCATATGAAAAAGCTGAAATTTTTTGTAATTCGTAGTTTAATACTACGAAATGTGAAGTTGCAATTCGTAGTATAATATGACGATTTATGTTACATGTTGCCTATAAATACCGGGCTCATTCCAGTCATTAGATGTGCTCAAAATCTTACAAAACGCAAATATTTCTTCCAAACGTTTGATATTTTCGAAGTGTATTACCGTGCAATATTTTAAATGGCTCAATATGGTACACCAGTGTGTTACTATGGAAAAGCTTGTGTGCAACAAACATGTTGGGAAGGTGATTATGTTGGACGTAATTACTGGATGTGCATGAACCAGTTGGATACGTTCAAAAATCCGAATGAACCAATGTGTGAGTTTAATGAATGGGCTGAGGAACAATGTCTCCAAGCATACTGCAGAGAACGAATGCTTAATTTGCATAATATGTGGTTAGCCCAAGCAGATTTGGGCTACGATAGCCATAAAAGAATGATAGAACTCAGGGACGAGCTAAGGGAAGCAAATGATAAAAAACGGAGAGCAGAATGGAATTTGGCAGCAGTTACGGAACAAAGCAACAAAAATAAATAGGAAATTGCGGAGCTTAAGGCGAGAGTAAAAGAGTTAGAAGACGAAAAAGAATAACTGCTAGAACAATTTAAGTGGCTAGAACGCAGAATAAATGGAAGCCCATAGACGAAACAATTCGTATTATGTGTTTAGTTGCGTTTTAGGTTTCTCTACTTGATTTTACTCTTGTTTAAGTGGCATTTCAGTTAAAGGGTAATAGTATGTTTGTGTTTGTATTGTACAATTTTAAGTTTTATTGGAATATTATGTTTATGTTCGTGTTGTTCTATTTTAAGTTTCACTGTTCTATATTATATTTCTGTTCGTGTTGTTTCGTTTATTAATGCTATGTTTGTATTTACACAATAATGAAATAAAAAAATATTTATTTATTCACAATAAATGTTATTTACACAAGTCTATATACATAATGAAATCAATGAGTGTCGCATGCTTTGTGCCTCAGATTTGCTGCTGGCCTAAGTCACATCCCCTGTCGGTCGGGCACACTATCTGGATCGTCATCATCAAGCCGCCTCTTTATGGGAGGATGTGCAGCGGCATCTACAGCACAACTGGTAGGGTCGGAGGAATAGGCCGTCGGTCCTGCACCAACCTATAAAAAAATAAGTAATGCTAGATAAAATAAGATAGGTATATAAATTATTAGGGTTAACAAATTATTTCTCTCATTATGGTCTCGTCGGGGTCCTGCGTATATTCATCGATGGTCAGCTCATCACCGCATGTAGTATGCTCAAACATGGTCTGGGATGAAACTGCATAAAAACAGATGTAATTAATTTATTGCAGCGAAAGTGAATTAAAAAACAAAAGCAATACAAACATACCGCATCAAATGCACGGGATGATGGATAACTCAACCTACGACCGCCATCCACGTCACGGGTCGGCCGATGCTTACCTGCGGTAGATGTGCCAGTGAAGTACTGATGTACATCCCCGTCAAAGGTACCCATAATCGGCAATGGTCCGGAAGGGGTCATCTGCATCGCTGGCAATGACAACTAAAGGTGTATGAGGGCATGCTGCTAGAAGGGTCAGCTGAACCACCAATATAACCCTGCTGCATGCTGCTCGAAGGGTCAACTGGAAGGGTCATAAAACCCCGCTGCATGCTGCTGGAAGGGTCAGCTGGATGAGGCACATAACCCTGCTGCTCATCTCCAAAACCCCCAGCTCCGAACCCTGCAGGTGGGTCGACCGACTCCTTAACGCCCCCTTGCTGGGCACGTCCTCGTCGTCCCCTACGACCCCTAGCCCCTGCACGGGGGACTGGCCTACCCCTCCGGCACACGTCTGGAGCCACATACTCGGGCTCATGGTCTAACCTACTGCCCTCCCTTGACTCATCTAGTGCCAAACGAGCCATCTGGGCTATCTCCCGTCCATAATCAACCAGTCTAGGGGTGTCTTCATACTGCTGCATATCTATACCAGACTGGTAGATATGGTGTAGCCCAATAACCTGTGAAATAAGTCAATTAGTAATTAAATAACTATATGCCACGCAACATACTCCCAATGAACTACCTGCTGATGCAGCCACGCAATATACTCCCGGCTCATGTTGTGACGGTCGTCCTGCTGATAATGAGTAGGATCCCATACGGGATCACTCGGTACCGGCTGAGGACAACCAAACTGACGAAGCACACGCTCCATCGCATGATACTCAACAAC
>JASVEL010004198.1:0-77785 GCA_032618575.1 Nicotiana noctiflora
GCGGAGACCGTCCAGCCGCAGGTAGATTTCAGACAATTGATGGTCGTCCTAGAGACGCAGCCTAGAGGGAGGTGCACATCCCCGATTCTATGCTTTACCGACCAGGCCAGAGGTAGAGGCATCAGATGCCGTGATTACGTGTACTATTCTCGTGTGTGGCAGAGGTGCTTCAGTATTATTTGACCCCGGATCTACATATTCCTATGTGTCTTCCTACTTCGCACCGTATTTGGCCGTGCCCGGCTATGCTCTGGATATTCCAGTTTATGTGGCTACACTAGTGGGTGACTCCATTGTAGTCGATCGGGTGCATCGTTCGTGCGTAGTTATATTTGGGGGTCTTCAGACCCGTGTTGATCTGTTGCTTTTGGATATGGTAGATTTTGATGTCATATTGGGGATGGACCGGTTGTCCCCATACCATGCTATTCTTGATTGCCATGCTAAGACGGTGACCTTAGCCTTGCCCGAATCACCCCGACTAGAGTGGAAAGGTACCTCAAGCCACTCCGTTCGCACCGTTATTTCCTATATTAAGGCTCGACGTATGGTCGAGAAGGGGTGTCTAGCTTATTTGGCTTATGTTCGTGATTCCAGCGCAGATGTTCCTTCCATTGAGTCGGTCCCTATTGCACGGGAGTTTCCTGAGGTTTTTCCTTCAGACCTGCCGGGCATGCCACCCGACAGGGATATTTATTTCTGTATTGATCTGGCACCGGGCACTCAGCCCATCTCTATTCCACCCTATCGTATGGCCCCGCCGGAGCTACAAGAATTGAAAGATCAGTTGCAAGACCTTCTTGAGAAGGGCTTTATCAGGCCCAGTGTTTTCCCCTGGGGAGCACCTGTATTATTTGTAAAGAAGAAGGATGGCTCGATGCGGATGTGTATTGATTACCGACAGTTAAACAAGGTGACTATCAAAAATAAATATCCACTTCCACGAATTGATGATTTATTTGACCAGCTTCAGGGTGCCAAGGTATTTTCAAAGATAGACTTGAGGTCAGGCTACCATCAGCTGAAGATCAGGGCGGCTGACATTCCTAAGACAGCCTTTCACTCTAGATATGGGCATTATGAGTTCTTGGTCATATCCTTCGGGTTGACCAATGCCCCAGCAGCATTCATGGAATTGATGAATCGGGTATTCAGGGCTTACTTAGATCTATTCGTGATAGTCTTTATAGATGACATCCTGGTGTACTCCTGCAACCAGGAAGAGCACGAGCAGCACCTCAGAGTGGTTCTTCAGACTCTGAAAGATAACCAGCTATATGCCAAATTTTCTATATGTGAGTTCTGGCTGAGTTCGGTAGCATTTCTGGGTCACATTGTATCAGTGGAAGGTATTCAGGTAGACCCAAAGAAGATTGAGGCAGTCCAGAATTGGCCTCGACCAGCTTCAGTGACTGAGATCCGGAGTTTCTTGGGATTATCAGGTTACTACCGTCGATTTGTAGAGGGGTTTTCTTCTATTGCAGCCCCGACGACCAGTGTTGATCCGGTAGGGTGTCCCTTTCATATGGTTCGAGGAGTGCGAGGCGAGCTTTCGAAGCTCAAGACAGCCTCGACCACCGCACCAGGTGTTGGTACTACCTACGGGTGCAGGGGCCTTATACAGCTTATTATGACGCATCTCGTACGAGGCTTGGAGCGGTATTGATGCAGGATGGTAAGGTTATCGCTTATGCTTCGAGGCAGTTAAAAATACATGAGAAGAATTATCCAGCTCATGATCTTGAGTTAGCAAGCAGTGGTTCATGCCTTAAAGATCTAGAGGCATTATCTATATGGTGTGACATGCGAGGTGTACACTGATCACAAAAGCCTACAGTACTTGTTCAAGCAAAAGGAGTTGAATCTACGACAACGGAGATGGTTAGAGTTGCTAAAAAACTATGATGTTACTATCTTATATCACCCAGGTAAGGCCAATGTGGTGGCCGATGCTTTGAGTAGAAAATATGCCAGCATGGGTAGTCTTGCATACATTCCGGTCAGTCAGAGACCATTAGCTCTAGATGTCCAGGCCCTTAGCCAACCGGTTCGTGAGATTAGACATTTCTGAGCCTAGCAGGGTGTTAGCCCGCACGGTCGCTCGTTCTTCTTTATTAGAGCGTATCCGTGAGAGGCAATTTGATGATCCTCATTTGCGTGAGTTGAGAGATACAGTACAGCGGGGAGGTGCCACACAGGTAAATCTAGATGATGATGGGGTATTGAGATTGCAGGGTCGAGTTTGTGTGCCCAATGTCGAAGGGATTTGAGAGTTGATCTTAGCAGAGGCCCATAGTTCGCGGTATTCTATTCACCCGTGCGCCGCGAAGATGTATCAAGTCTTGCGACAGCACTATTGGCGGCGCAGAATGAAAAAAGATATCGTTGTGTATGTCGCTCGGTGTCTAAATTGTCAGCAGGTGAAATATGAGCACCAGAGGCCTGGTGGTGTATTCCAGAGGATTGAAATTCCCGAGTGGAAATGGGAGCGGATCACTATGGACTTCGTTATTGGACTTCCTTTGACTCGGAGGAAATTTGATGCTATTTGGGTCATTGTTGATAGGCTGACCAAGTCAGCACACTTTATTCCAGTATCTGTCTCCTACTCGTTGGAGAGGTTAGCGGAGGTTTACATTAGGGAGATTGTTCGTCTCCATGGAGTGCCAGTATCTATTATCTCTGATCGGGGTACGCAGTTTACCTCGCGGTTCTGGAGAGCGGTCCAGCAGGAGTTAGGCACCCAGGTTCAGTTGAGTACAGCATTTCATCCTTAGACGGATGGCCAGTCCGAGAGGACTATTCAGATTCTAGAGGACATGCTTCGAGCCTGTGTTATTGATTTTGAAGGCTCGTGGGACCAGTTTCTACCATTAGAAGAGTTCGCCTACAATAACAGTTACCAATCTAGCATCCAGATGGCTCCGTATGAGGCGTTGTATGGTAGACGATGTCGATCACCAGTTGGATGGTTTGAACCAGGAGAGGCTCGGTTGTTGGGTATAGACTTAGTTCAGGAGGCCTTGGATAAGGTCAAGACTATTCAGAGAGATTGTGTTCAGCTCAGTCCAGGCAGAAGACTTATGCGGATCGTAAGGTTCGAGATGTATATTTCATGGATGGTGAACGAGTATTGCTCCGGGTGTCGCCTATGAAGGGCGTGATAAGGTTCGGGAAGAAGGGCAAGCTCAGCTCTAGGTATATTGGTCCATTTGAGATTCTAGACAGAGTGGGAGGGGTGGCTTACAGATTAGCTTTGCCGCCTAGCTTATCAGCCGTGCATCCAGTTTTTCACGTATCTATGCTTCGGAGATACCACGGCGATCCCACACATGTGTTAGACTTCAGTACTGTCCAATTGGACAATGATCTATCTTACGAGGAGGAGCCGGTGACTATTCTAGACCGGCAAGTTCGACAGTTGAGGTCGAAGAGTTATCCTTCTGTGCATGTTCAGTGGAGAGGTCAGCCTCCTGAGGCATCAACCTGGGAGTCCGAGTCTGATATGCGAAGCCGCTACCCACAATTGTTTCCTCACTCAGGTACTTCTTTCTTTTGTCCGTTAGAGGACGAACAGTTGTTTTAGAGGTGGAGATTATGACGACCCAAAGGGTCATCACTTATTTTATTAATCATTTCGAGCTTCTAAGGCCTTAAAAACCTCATTCCATATTGCCTCGATTTACGTACACAATCCGAGCATGTAGCCGGAAAGATTGTTTGATAGAAAATATGAATTCTATGAGAAATGTGGATAAAAATGATATTAATATTTATATGGTTGACTTCGGTCAACATTTTTGGTAAACGGATCCGGACCCGAGATTGGGTGGTCCCGAGTGGTCCGTAGGAAAATTTGGGACTTGGACATGCGTCCGGAGTCGAATTCTGAGGCCTAGAGCCCAAGTTATGAATTTTTCTATGAAATTGTTTTTGAAGTAATTGCTAAAGGAAATGAATTAATTGACCTTGGTATCGGGCTCGTATTTTGGTTCCGACGCTCGGTACAAGTCTTAAATATTATATATGTGATTTCGTAAAGTTTGGTGACATTCGGATGTCGTTTGAGATGTTTTGGACCTCGAGTTCCAAGTTTGAAAGTTTTGAAAACCAAAAGTATGAAAATCATGAATTTGAGGCTTGATTTGATGAAAACGATGTGATATTGGTGATGTGATCGCATGAACAAGTTTATAATGTCTTTTTGATGTTGTGTACATGTTTGGTTTGGAGCCCGGGGAGCTCAGGTAAAGATTTGATAGGCCGTTGGATGAAATTCTGAGTTTTTGCACTTCTAGTTTTTCACCCAGTTGTTGTCTTCGCAATTGCGAAGTATTTCTCGCAATTACGAAGGTGGCAGGTCAAGGCTGGGTTCGCAAATGCGAACCCTTGGTCGCAAATGCGAAGGGTGCCCAGGACCGTTTGGGTTCGCAAATGCGAACCAAACCTCGCAATTGCGAGGCCTCCAGTGAAAAGGCATGCTTCGCAAATGCGAATCATTCTTCGCAAATGCGAAGGTCCCTCAGCCCAGCCTTGTTCGCAAATACGAACATATGTTTGCAAATGCGAAAGACCCTGGAGGCTAGTCTGGTTCGCAAATGCGAACATATGTTCGCAAATGCGAAGCCCCCAGATTTGCCTTGGCTTCGCAAATGCGAACAAATGTAGTCGCAAATGCGAACTTTCCAGCCGTAGCTTATTTTTCAACTCCAAAAATTGGTCGGGGTTCGCAATTGCGAACCCATGTTCGCAAATGCGAACACAGAGACTTGTAAATCACGATTTTCAGTTCATTTCTTCACTTTTCACAACCCAAAAACACCCATTTGCGATTCTTCATGGATTCCTTCTTCTTCAAAACAATTGTAAGTCACTTTTTACTTAATTCTTTCAATTCCTAACATCATTAAACATGTTTTTCAATAGAAATCAAAGGTTTTCATGGTAGAATTTCTTGTTTTTGATAGAATATAGGGTTTTACATAAATTGGGAAATTGGACCTCGAATTGAGGTCCGATTTTGAAACAAATCATATACTTGAACTCGTGGGGCGATGGGTAACCGGATTTTGGTCCGAACCCCGAATTCCGACCATGTGGGCCCGGGGTCGAAATTCACTATTCCGGGCATAATGTTGTAAAAGTTGTAATTGGCCTTATGAATTAGTTTGTTGAGTAGTATTGATGATATTAAATCAATTGTGTATAGATACGATTGGATTGGAGCCAAATTTGAAAGAATAAGACATTGCCACGGATTGAATTGTTCATAAACATTCGAGGTAAGTGTTTGTTCTATCCTAGCTTGAGGGAATAGGATTATGTGCTATGTGTTATGTGATCGAGTGCGGTGTATGGGCTGTGGTGACGAGCATCCATACACCGGCGTCTAGTATGACCGTGAGTCGTTGAAAATGCTTATTTTGAGATATATTTACAGATGAATTGTTGAACCTTTGCCAGGTTGTAGAATTGTTATTGTTCTCCCTTGTCGGAACTTGTTGTGAAGATGATTATTGATTGCCCTTGTTGGGACGATTTATGAATTATTGTTTCTTTCTTTGCCCTTAACTGTGATTTTAATTTGGGTGAGGAAGAGTGATAATGCACGAAGGGTGATGCCGTTCCTTGATTTATTATTTATGCACGAAGGTTAATGTCGTGCCATGTTTTATTGATTATGCACGAAGGATCATGCCGTGCCCTGTTATTGAACCATGTAAGAAGGATCATGCCGTACTATGGATGTAAGGATGAGAGTAAAAGCACAAAGGGTGATGCCGTGTACTTTATTTGCTTATTTGGTGAGGATGAGAGTAAAAGAACGAAGGGTGATGCCGTGCAACTTCTTGCTATTCCTTGACTTGATATTACTTGTGTTTCCATTTTACTTTGTTTTCCTTGTGAACTTATTAACTGTTGTTAATTGTTTAGTTCTTTGAGATATTCCTTATTGTGTTATTACTTGGTTATTTCTTGTTATTCTATGGTATACATATATATTGAACTCCACAAGTTTATGTGGGTGTCTGGTCCTAGGCTTGTCACTACTTCGCCGGGATAGGCCAGGCACTTACCAGCACATGGGGTCGGTTGGGCTGATACTACACTTCTGTGCGTTTTTGCACGAGTCCAGGTTACGATTAGGAGCAGCAGCAGTAATTCGATTGTGTGGGAGTTGATCACATTTGAGACCGAGGTAGCTTGCAGACGTCCGCAGGCCCGGCGTCTCTCTCTTTATTTATGTTACTAGCCGTAGTCTCTTTGTTCCGAGACAAACAGAATTATGTTATATTTCTTTCAAACTTTTATGTGTAGTATTCAGTAGTAGTTCGTGAGTTGGTGACTCCACGTCTTGGGTAGAGGATTTCAGTATGATTTTTACCTTGTAACTAGTTATTTCTAATTCGATAAAGTATTCCGCACTTATTTAATTAAAGTTATGGTTTGTTGATAAATAAATTATGAAATTGTATTAAAAATAGGATAGTATGAATACAATGGCTTGCCTAGCTACCACGAGTAGGCGCCATCACGATCCCGATGTTGGGGGAAAATCCGGGTCGTGACATTCTTATTTCTAGGGCATTGGTTAGACCTATGTCCCTTTCTGCCACATGTCCAGCATGTGTCTGAATTATCGGGAGTTTTTCTCCTAAAACTTCTTTTTGGTTTATCCCTAGATTTACTGGTTTTTCTAAAACCTTTACTCTTAAAAATCTTTTTATCACCTTCTCTGCGATTCTTGCTATCTTTTCTAGCTGAAGGAGGTTTTATAGCAGGGAAACCGAAGTCTTGACAGAAACTTCCTAGTTCGTTCGAAGTCAGACTCCTTTCTTTCTTAAGTTGGTCCTTAAGCTTAAGGTCAGTATAGAGTTCCGTAGCAGTAATCGTTGTTACGCTAATGAGGTCTCCATAAGAGAGGAGATGATAAGGGATTTTCCCTTCACATCTATCTTTGATTTTGGTTCTGACTTTCTCAGGCAAAGTGAGAGGGTAAACCACTAATAAAGCATTCCTTCCAATAGTCATTATTGCAATCTTGCCTAATCATGACTTTATTAAGGAACATATCTTTGTACCACCTAAAATCTGTCAATTTTTTGCAGTACAAATTGTTAAGGATTTCAAGGCTTCTGTCTTGAAATAGACGAGGTTCACCTACAAAGTGTTTGGCTATGCTATAAGCCAAAGTGGCGAATGCATCTTCAGCAGTAACCTCATTGGTTGTGCTGGAGTTGTTTTCTGTTTTAACAACCTGTTTAAGGACAGTGGCATTAAGAATAGTGCCTTTGTCCATTTCAGTGAGGTAATTGTCCCACCAATTCTTTAATATACCAGTAAATCCTGCAATAATTCTATTTGCAGCATGCTTATCAGAAGCGCCTCTCATTTTGTAGGATGTTACAGAAATTCCTATTTCTTGTAACTTGTTATAGATTTGGACTTCTGCCATGCCATCTATATTCCATTCTGTAATACCGTTTCCTTCGGTATATGAGCTAGGATGGAGGTTATCTTCCTCAAACTGAGTATCCGGGAAAGAAGGTCTGGGATAGAAGTTCCTCATATTGGGTTGCCTATCTTGTAGGGTACTAAGTTTATTACCTTTGGTGATATTCAGCTTAGATAACTGGTCACTAATTTTTTCTAACATAGCATCACTGTTGCTAAGATCTTTAGAAAATTCAGGGAATTTTTCTTTGGAAAATTCAGGGATTTTGAAAACCGGATTTGTGTCAATCCTATCAAAAGTTTTTGAAGTACTGGGTCGACTTATTATCGAACTGTCTTTAAGAGGGTTTTGTTCTATTTGTTTAGAAACAACGTGAAGAACTTGGTTGGTATAATTATTCTGTTCTAGGATTTTGTTGATATCCTCAGTGCTAACCGGAGAAGTGGTTTTCTCTATATTTTTCTTAAAGGGTGAAGCAATAATAACTTCTTTCCTATAGGGAATTTTAAGTCCTTCTAATGGAGGAGTAATACCGTCAATTGTTTGGTCTGTAGTGTACCATCTATTGACTAAGGTTTGAAGGGATGATTGGGTATCATCAATTTGTCCAGAACATTCGAACCATCTAAAGAATTCTATTTCTGTTTTAAACCTTTTCATGTCTATAAACCATTTATTCCTAAAGGCAATCCTCTTATGCCTAGGATAAGTGGCTTTATACTAATCTACTTTGGTTTTATGCTCAGGGAGATCCCACCAAGTGTTCAGAAGATCTTCGTTTGGAATAAAGTCTTTGTCAGAGGTTAAAACACCTTTGGAATTCCTAGGTTTATCTGGTTTCATATCACTAGGAGTAGGACTTCTAGAGTCCTCATAATAGACTTTGGGAATAGTGTTTGAAAAGTCAACACCATGAAATTTCCCTGGTTCGATATTAATACTGTGTTCATTTTCTTCTCTGTTGCGAGAAGAGGAGGGTCTGGCTGACGATTATCGTCTGCTTGATGAACCTTGATTAATAGAGTCGGATCTTTAAAACTTAAGGTTAATAGATCCATCTGGAAATTGAATAACCCTATCGATTTGAGATCTTTCGGGTTGGGGTGGAGTTGGATTTGTTATGGAATCAAACTTCCATTCTTCATCCGATAAGATGTCACTCCATCTTAGGAGTCTGGGAACAAAAGTAGTTCCATGCTCTTGGTTGGCTTCCATGAGCATGGTAAAACCTTTGGCACTAGCCGTTATAGCCTTCGGGCTAATAGTGGTTTTCATAAGCTAATAATATACACGGTATATTATAGCTATTTCTCTTGTGTCTATCTTACTGTTCATATTCTTGGTTTTGACATTCACGATTGGTGAACTAGGGTCGTGACATTTTTGGGCCATAAAAGCCCATACTATTGATCTTCCTTATATAGACGGTTTTGACGAAAAAGCCATTTCTACTAAAGCCAGGCCCATCCAAATGAACCAGGCTTTAATGGAATTCTATAAAAAAGAAATTGATACTCTCTTGTCTAATAAAATAATTAGGCCCTCCAAATCTCCTTGGAGCTGTTCAGCCTTTTATGTTAATAATGCTGCTGAACAAGAGAGAGGAGCCCCAAGGCTCGTTATCAATTATAAACCTTTAAACAAGGCTTTAAAATGGATTAGGTATCGTATTCCTAACAAACATGATCTTTTAAAGAGAATGTTTAAAGCCAACGTTTACAGTAAGTTTGATATGAAATCAGGCTTCTGGCAAATTTAGATTTCCGAAAAGGACAAATACAAAATCGCTTTCAGTGTACCATTCGGACAGTACGAATGGAACGTTATGCCTTTTGGGCTAAAAAATGCCCCTTCTGAATATCAAAATATTATGAATAATATTTTCAATCATATTAGTCATTTTTCAATAGTATATATTGATGATGTTTTAATATTTTCTGAAAATATAGATTCTCATTTCAAACATTTAAATTTTTTCTTTCAAACAGTTAAGCACAATGGATTAGTAGTTAGTGCTAATAAAATCAAACTTTTTCAGACTCAAATACATTTTTTGGGCCATGACTTATACCAAGGGACTTATAAGCCCATTTGTAGAGCCATCGAGTTTTCAGACAAATTCCCTAATGTCATCAATGACAAGACTCAACTACAGAGATTCTTAGGAAGTCTCAATTATTTTGCGAATTTTATTCCTAAAATCCGACAAATCTGTAAGCCCTTATACGATAGGCTTAAGAAGATCCATGTTCCATGGGGAGATGATCAGACTAATGCAGTCTTAGAAGTCAAAAGACTGGTTAAAAATCTACCATATCTCGGAATATCTAACCCCGACTTCTTCATGATAGTCGAAACATATGCCTCTGAACTTGGTTATGGAGGAATATTGAAACAAAGAAGGGATTCTAAGAGTCCTGAACAATTAGTTACATTCACCTCTGGAGTCTGGAACTCCGCCCAAGCTAATTATAGCACTGTAAAGAAGGAAGTCCTTGCTATTGTTCTTTGTATTACAAAGTTCCAAGACAACCTTATAAACAAAGAATTTTTGATTATGGTAGATTGTAAATCTGCTAAAGATATCCTGCAAAAGGATGTTAAAAATCTTGTCTCTAAACAAATATTTGCTAGATGGCAAGCTTTATTATCCAGTTTTGATTTTACTATAGAATATCTTAAGGGAGAAGATAATTCTCTCCCAGATTTTCTAACACGTGAATTCTTGCAGGAAAAGCAATGAGAGGAGCCCGCCAAGGAGCAAGGCCCTCGGAAAGCAGGCCCACAACAAGTGGTCCAAAAATTAATTCTCCTCCAGGCCCATTTACAATAAGGTCTGAATTAAGCCTCTTGCCAATAAGGCCAGAATTAGGACAGAATAGATATTCTGCCCTAGCCCAACTACCACCAGTTGGCCCAATCTCTTTCCCCTCACTACATTCGAGTAGTTCCTCAAAAAAGCCCTTCCAAAAGGAACCCTGAACCCAGTTCGGTTTCTCCCTCGGGAAAAATTAGATTTTCCCACAAACCAACTAGTCACTCTTACGCCATGAAAACTCCTGAGAGTTTTGCTGAAGAAGTATCTCCAGCTGCTACTCCCCTTCCAAAGTCTGTTAAAGAAAAAATTGATTTCATTTCTTTACAGACTTCTCCCATCTTTACCCTTGACAAAGACTATGAAAACTTTGAGATTAAACATCTCTTAAAACCCCTCTTCAACAATAGAAATTATGTTGACACCGATAATCACTTAAAAACTAGAAAGTTTTTTGAATTTATTTTAATAGATACTGGTTCTATTGAAATAGAACACGAGTTAAGTGATAAATCAGATCCTGAGAGCATCACCTACTCAAAGTTCACTATTAAGAAAATCCTTTCTCCCTTCGATTGGAAGGTAGATCACCTGTTAACTCCTATAAGTGTTTCTAGGAAATACAATCCTCAAACCTACAATTGGTTTGACTACCGTAATGCCTGGTTTAACTTCCTATTCTTATGACCAATCACTCAAACTTGGTTTGTAAAGTATAGCTCAGAAGTCTCAACTTCTATTATCCCGAGATGGTTCTACGATTGGTGGAGCTGTTTCGGAGGAAACCAAGGCATCCTTCCAAAACCCTTCTTAGAGAAGTTTCCTCAGTTCCAACACGAGGAAGGAATCTCTACCTTACCAGACAACATTAAGTTGTGTAAATACTTTATTAAGAAAAGAATTTCTTATATTATTAATTGGACTTTTGTTGTAGCAGAATTTGACAGGATCAAATATCTGTCAAGAGAAATCAAGATCAAAGGCTGGACACCAGCAAAGAAAGAGTCAACAAATCAGTCAATCACTCCTTCCAAGAAAGGATCAACCTCATCTTCTCAACCATCTCCTTCAAAAGATGAGTTAAAGAAAAAATTACAGAAAGCTCTGTCTGAGCTCGATGATAACCCTGACGAAGAAGCTATCATGCAACTTCTAGAAGAAGCCTCATCACAAAGTGATGACAAAGGTGACATGTTAAAACCTCGAGCTCTAGCTAGTTCTTATTTAAATCCATTTGATTAATAATCACTAATTGAGGTTATTAAAAATCGGAATAATTAGTCTCTCAGATAGAGGCCAAAGACCGGAATTATCTAGAGAGTAATAGAAGAGTCCCGAAGGGATAGAATTTCTATTTGATTATTAAATCAATGGACCCCAGCCACCGAAAGTCTTTTGGACTATTCGGAGGCAGCATCTCTTTTAGTCCAAAAGAGAATAGGAAGATAAGCTTTACTTTATCATTACCCGACAAGGGAAAAACTGATAAAGCTTATCTCCCTGTCCATTATCTACAAAAAGTAAAATATGGGCCCTACTTATCACCAAGCAACCTATCAAATAGATTGCTTTCTGATTACCCTTATCTTTCTCGGTCTATAAAAGACTTGTAATTCCTCTAGAGGAGCACCAGAAAATTTCTAAAATACAATTTTCTTTTGCAATTCTCTCTGTACTCCCTTGTAAACGATGAAGGCGTTTGCCACTATGGAATAAAATACCCTTGTCTTTGTAAGTTTTCTTTACAGTTTTCTAATTTTTAATTTCCGCACTTGATCCTGCACTATTGGTATCAGAGCCATGTTAGTTTACTACCGCATGAGTAGCTAAATACTCTTTGTCTAGGACACTAGACAAATTATGATTATTCGTTCATACTAGGTAAATATTATTTTTATGAATATAGTATCCCTTTAAACAAAATACTGTTTAAAGCCTGAGGTGTAGAATGTCTGTTGAATTTGAAGTTGTCAAGTAATTTACGACTTTAGGCTTTGGTGAGCCAGAAGGGAATCTCCGTAAGGCCAAGAGAGTGGCAGGATAGATTCAAGGTGGTCCGGTCCCTGAGATAATTCAACAAATTCTTGTAATATCCAAGATTGGCTTTAAAAAATACTATTTTGTTTTAAGACTCACTATATACATAATTCTGATATTTATCTTTTATTAACACTTAATCATAGTATTTCTAGTTTCCTAAGACAATCTTTTCTCATGAATTCCAGAAACCAGAATACTGTTAATAGTGTTAATGTTTCTATTTCAAAAATAGAAAACGATTTACAAAACTGGGATATTCCTAAAGAATCTTTTGAAAAGATTTACCAACTTGGAAACTTTTCTATATTTAAAAAGTTTAATATTATAACTTGTGAATCCACTATTGCTATAAATAATAGCCTTGAAACTATTAAGTTATTAATATCTGCCGAATAGATCGTTATAAAAAGGATTTTCAATTTTTACATATCGGAATTGTACAAGTTGCTGTTAAACCTTTGTTTAGAAAATGTTTAAATATTCCTATCTGTCTACTTCTTCGTGATGATAGACTGTTAAACTTTGATGACTCACTTTTAGGAGTCTTAGAAAGTAACCTCGCCAATGGCCCGGTTTACTTTAATTGTTATCCCAATTTCTCGGTTGACATCCATGACCCTAATATCATGGACACTTTGACACTTAATGTCAAAACCAAGAATATGAACAAGCAAGATAGACACAAGAGAAATAGCTATAATATACCGTGTATATTATAAGCTTATGAAAACCACTATAGCCCCGAAGGCTATAACGGCTAGTGCCAAAGGTTTTACCATGCTCATGGAAGCCAACCAAGAGCATGGAACTACTTTTGTTCCCAGACTCCTAAGATGGAGTGACATCTTATCGGATGAAGAATGGAAGTTTGATTCCATAACAAATCCAACTCCACCCCAACCCGAAAGATCTCAAAAGTTTCCTGGAGTTTAGCAATCTTAGTTACTATCCCCGGGGTTTTTAAAATTTGCTCAATTTTTTTGATTTGGATATCATCCTTCAAAAATTGTATTTGCTGAGAAATAAGATTTATTTTGAAAGTCGTTTTTTTCATGTAAAAAAATGCTTTCTTCTTTTGAAAGAGTTTTAATAAAAGGGAAGGAAATTTCTTTTCCTAAAATAGTTGTTTTGATATCTTCAAAACCAGTGATAAAAGGTTTTATTTGGGTAATAAAAGGTATTCCCAAAATAATTTCTTCATTTATGTTTTTGGTAATTACAAAATCATTTTTTAAGCAAATACCATTGTTGCAAATATGAGCATCAAATAATTTATAATCTATTAATATACGCTCACCAGTGGCTCTGTAAAGTTTTGTAGATCCCTTTCTAAGATATTTAGTAGGGATTAATCCTTCAATAATGCAGTTTCTATCTGCACCACTGTCTAATAAAGCTATTTTGTTCAGGACAAAGTTATCGTTGATAACAAGATTTATCAATATACGAGAGCTTTGGGGTCTGACTTTAGAGATTAAGTCAATGCCAGCGGCTCTACTTATAGATGCAATGTCTACATTGGAATTATTTTTAGGAGATTGTGACATATCCGAATCATAAGCAGATCCTATATCATGATTCTTAAAATTATGGGCTGATTTAAGGACTTGCTCTGTAAGAGCATCAATCTCGACTTTATGAAGTCTAGATTTAATTTCTTTGACTTCATCTTTGAGAAGCTTTATTTCGCTTCGAAGTTCATTAATGGAAGGTTCTTCATTCCTTGAGTCAAAACGACTCATGATTTGCTTCATGCTAAAAGGTTCTACCTGAGGTCTTTCAGACTTTTGTCTGGAGACAAGCTTTTGAAGCTCTAATAGGTAATTCCTTTTAACATCATCATCATTGATGTGCTCAATGGTGGAAAATAGAGTTCCTGCAGTTTGTTCTGAGAGAACTCTAATGGTTTTTGCTTCGCAAAGACAGTACGTACCTGTACAGTCACATGTTTCACTGTCATCTGAGTCTTGTGCAATATTGATGAATTCGTCATTGCTGTTTTCTGATTCATTATCAGAAGAGTATGATTCAGACTCGGTTTCTTCTTCTTCCAGAATGGAGAAGAGTTTTTGTTTGGTTTCGTCATCAACCTCTAGAAGGTTGACTTTGTTTTTCTTCTTCTTATTTCTAGGGCATTGGTTAGACCTATGTCCCTTTCTGCCACATGTCCAGCATGTGTCTGAATTATCGGGAGTTTTTCTCCTAAAACTTCTTTTTGGTTTATCCCTAGATTTACTAGTTTTTCTAAAACCTTTACTCTTAAAAATCTTTTTATCACCTTCTCTGTGATTCTTGCTATCTTTTCTAGCTGAAGGAGGTTTTATAGCAGGGAAACCGAAGTCTTGACAGAAACTTCCTAGTTTGTTCGAAGTCAGACTCCTTTCTTTCTTAAGTTGGTCCTTAAGCTTAAGGTCAGTACAAAGTTCCATAGCAGTAATCATTGTTACGCTAATGAGGTCTCCATAAGAGAGGAGATGATAAGGGATTTTCCCTTCACATCTATCTTTGATTTTGGTTCTGACTTTCTCAGGAAAGTGAGAGGGTAAACCACTAATAAAGCGTTCCTTCCAATAGTCATTATTGCAATCTTGCCTAATCATGACTTTATTAAGGAACATATCTTTGTACCACCTAAAATCTGTCAATTTTTTGCAGTAAAAATTGTTAAGGATTTCAAGGCTTCTGTCTTGAAATAGACGGGGTTCACCTACAAAATGTTTGGCTATGCTTTAAGCCAAAGTGGCGAATGCATCTTCAGCAGTAACCTCAGTGGTTGTGCTGGAGTTATTTTCTGTTTTAACAACCTGTTTAAGGACATTGGCATTAAGAATAGTGCCTTTGTCCATTTTAGTGAGGTAATTGTCCCACCAATTCTTTAATATACCAGTAATGCCTGCAATAATTCTATTTGCAGCATGCTTATCAGAAGCGCCTCTCATTTTGTAGGCTGTTACAAAAATTCCCATTTCTTGTAACTTGTTATAGATTTGGCCTTCTGCCATGCCATCTATATTCCATTCTGTAATACTGTTTCCTTTGGTATATGAGCTAGGATGGAGGTTATCTTTCTCAAACTGAGTATCCGGGAAAGAAGGTCTGGGATAGAAGTTCCTCATATTGGGTTGCCTATCTTGTAGGGTACTAAGTTCATTACCTTTGGAGATATTCAGCTTAGACAACTGGTCACTAAATTTTTCTAACATAGCATCACTGTTGCTAAGATCTTTAGAAAATTCAGGGAATTTTTCTTTGGAAAATTCAGGGATTTTGAAAACCGGATTTGTGTCAATCCTATCAAAAGTTTTTGAAGTACTGGGTCGACTTATTATCGAACTGTCTTTAAGAGGGATTTGTTGTATTTGTTTAGAAACTACGTGAAGAACTTGGTTGGTATAATTATTCTGTTCTAGGATTTTGTTGATATCCTCAGTGCTAACCGGAGAAGTGGTTTTCTCTATATCTGTAAGGACCCGACCGGTCATTTTAGAAAATTATTCCCCAATCCTCAATTTAACTATTCCCCTAAGTTCATTTCTGCTATTGTGGTTTGTCGGGAGAGTCGGTTCTGAAATTTGAAGCATTTTGGGACACTTAGTCCCTAAATGAGAGCGTTAAAGCTAGAAAACGGTCCGTAGCCGGAACAGTGTTAAGACGATCTCGGAACAAAAATCCGATGGTTCCATTAGCTCCGTTAGGTGATTTTGGGGTTGGGAGCGCGTTCGGAATGTATTTTGGAGGTTCGTAGCTCAATCAGGCTTGAAATGCCGAAGGTTGAAATTTTGGCGAATCCGAACGATAGTTGAGATTTTGATGCGGGGGTCGGAATGGAATTCCAACAATTTCTGTAGCTTCGTTATGTGATTTTGGATATGTCCGCAAATTTTCAGGTCATTCGGACATCGTTTGATCGGGTTTTGGATTGAATGTTAGTTTTGAAAGTTTTGAAGGAACTTACGCTTGAATCCGTGAGTAAATGGAGATTTTGATGTTTAGTATGGTGTTTTTATGATTGGAACAAGTCCGTATCATGTTTTGGAGTACGTTGGTGGTTTTCGTTCGGGTCCCGGGGGCCTCGGGAGGATTTCGGACCATCAACCGGGCAGTTGGACTTGGCAAAATATCTGCAGAAAACTTGCAGGTTCTGCCCAGGCCTTTAAGCCTTCGCGTTCGTGTGACAAGGGCTGCGTTCGCGAAGGTCAAGCAAATCAGTGCATCGCGTTCGCGAGGAGGGGAGCCGTGTTCGCGTAGGCCAGGGATCGTGTGCATCGCGTTCGCGTTCCAGTGGTCGCGTTCGCGTAGGTGTGAGAGGGTAAGGCTTCGTGTTCGCGGGAGGAGTATCGCGAACGCGTAGAAGGAATTTAGGTGGCTGGGAGTTGAGCATCGCGAACGCGTGGTTGGCGTCGCATTCGCGAAGGGTAGCTGGAAGTTGGGCATCGCGAACGCGTGGAAAGCGTCGCATTCGCGAAGGGTAAGAGAAAGCCGTTCATCGCGAACGCGTGGGAGGTCACGCGAACGTGTAGAACAAAATGTTCTGGCAGTGAATAAAATCCAGAAATATAGGGGTTACGGGTTTACACCCCCAAAACATAATTTTGAGCCCTAGAGAGAAGAAAACTCGAGGAAGTCACCGAGGAGTCATCGGATATTCGTCGGAGGTAAGATTCTTGACTCAAAAACATCATTTTATGGTAGTATTAACATCAATCTTCATGAAATTGGGTTGAAATCTTGAAGAAATGTGGCCTAAATATTGAAACCGGATTTTTGGATTTGGAAGGCCATTTGAACTCCGATTTTGATAAATTTTATATGCCTAGACTCGTATTGAGATAAGGAACCCGAATATATAATTTTCGTGATTTTTCGATAAGCGTACCGAAAGTTCCGACCATGTGGGCCCAGGGTCAAAATTCACTATTCCGGGCATAATGTTGTAAAAGTTGTAATTGGCCTTATGAATTAGTTCGTTGAGTAGTATTGATGATATTAAATCAATTGTGTATAGATACGATTGGATTGGAGCCAAATTTGAAAGGAAAAGACATTGCCACGGATTGAATTGTTCATAAACATTCGAGGTAAGTGTTTGTTCTATCCTAGCTTGAGGGAATAAGATTATGTGTTATGTGTTATGTGATCGAGTGCGGTGTATGGGCTGTGGTGACGAGCATCCACACACTGGCGTCTAGTATGACCGTGAGTCGTTGAAAATGCTTATTTTGAGATATATTTACAGATGAATTGTTGAACCTTTGTCAGGTTGTAGAATTGTTATGGTTCTCCCTTGTTGGGACTTTTTGTGAAGATAATTATTGATTGCCCTTGTTGGGACGGTTTATGAATTACTGTTTCTTTCTTTTCCCTTAACTGTGATTGTTATTTGGGTGAGGAAGAGTGATAATACATGAAGGGTGATGTCGTGCCATGTTTTATTATTTATGCACGAAGGTTAATGCCGTGTCATGTTTTATTATTTATGCACGAAGGTTAATGCCGTGCCATGTTTTATTGATTATGCACGAAGGATCATGCCGTGCCTTGTTATTGAACCATGTACAAAGGATCATGCCGTACTATGGATGTGAGGATGAGAGTAAAAGCACGAAGGGTGATGCCGTGTACTTTATT
This sequence comes from Nicotiana noctiflora, assembly GCA_032618575.1. Classification (NCBI taxonomy): domain Eukaryota; kingdom Viridiplantae; phylum Streptophyta; class Magnoliopsida; order Solanales; family Solanaceae; genus Nicotiana; species Nicotiana noctiflora. Next base: position 17,940 of record JASVEL010004198.1, read on the forward strand.
TGCTTATTTGGTGAGGATGAGAGTAACGACCCGACCGGTCGTTTTAGAAAATTACGCCCCAATCCCCAATTTAACTGTTCCCCTAAGTTCATTTCTGCTATTGTGGTTTGCCGAGAGAGTCGGTTCTGAAATTAGGAGCATTTTGGGACACTTAGTCCCTAAAGGAGAGCTTTAAAGCTAGAAAATGGTCCGTAGCCGGAACAGTGTTAAGACGATCTCGGAACGAAAATCCGATGGTTCCATTAGCTCCGTTGGGTGATTTCGGGGTTAGGAGCGCGTTCAGAATGTATTTTGGAGGTCCGTAGCTCAATTAGGCTTGAAATGCCGAAGGATGAAATTTTGGCGATTACGAACGATAGGTGAGATTTTGATCCGGGGTTCGGAATGGAATTCCGACAATTTCTATAGCTTCGTTATGTGATTTTGGATATGTCCGCAAATTTTTAGGTCATTCGGACGTCGTTTGGTTGGAGTGTTGATCGAATGTGCAATTCGGAAAGTTTTAAGAAATTTAGGCTTGAATTCGATGTGAATTATGGGTTTTGATGTTGTTAGACGTGTTTTTATGATTGGAACAAGTTTGTATCGTATTTTGGAGTATGTTGGTGGTTTTCGTTGGGGTCCCGGGGGCCTCGGGATGAATTCGGACCATCAAACGGGCATTTTGAAGCCTTGAAAAACCTGCAGAAAATTGCAGGTCAGTGCAGCAGGGATTTGGCCTTCGCGTTCGCGTGAAGGTGGTTGCGTTCGCGTAGGCCAGTCATGCCAAGGCATCGCGTTCGCGATAAGACCAACGCGTTCGCGTAGGTGGTGAGATGTGATGCTTCGCGTTCGCGTGACCTAGGTTCGCGAACGCGTAGAAGGGGGAGAGTCAGCATCGCGTTCGCGTAGTTGCTGTCGCGTTCGGCTAGAGGTGGGACTTGGCGCCGGGGAATTTTGTGCTTCGCGGACGCATGGGGAGCGTCGCGTTCGCGAAGGGTAAATTGAACAGACCTTCGCGGACGCGTGAGTACCTTCGCGAACGCGTAGAGCATTGGGGTCTGGCAGTGAGTTTAAGTTCAGAACATAACAGCCGCGGCCCCATACACAAAAACGCCATTTTTGAGCTCCAAGAGAGGAAATTGACGGGGAAACGCTGGGATATCATCGGGAAATCATCGGGGGTAAGTTTCTTGACCTTAATTCGTTGGTTTATCATGAAATCCGTGATTATTTCACTGAAAATGGGGGATTAAAGGTGGGTTGAGCCCTAGGCCTAAATGTTAGAAAATCTCTGATTTGAGTGGGCAAACGGAGTCCGATTTTGGTAAATTTTATATGCCTAGACTCGTATTGAGATAAGGAACCCGAATATATAATTTTCGTGATTTTTCGATAAGGCGTACCGAAAGTCGGGTTTTGGCAACTTGTGGGTTTTGGTATATTTTGAGTTATTTTGATTGGGTAATGCCCAATTGGCCTATTTGGTTGTGATTCTATTGATTTTTATCAGATACTACACTTGTGGAGGCCGACATTCACGGCAAGAGGGTTATTTCTTAGCGGTTTCATACCGGAATTGAGGTAAGTGGCTTGTCTAACCTCGTGTGGGGGACTTTCACCCCTAGGATATTATTGTGATACTTTAAATGCCTTGTACGCGAGGTGACGGGCGTGTACATGCGCCGGTTGTTGAACACATACTTTACTCAAAATGTTCAATGAGTGATATTCCTGTTCTTAGTTGTTAAATTCGATATTCCTACCCGGTAGTAGTTAGAAAAGCATGATTAGATAGAATCTAACCGTCTAGTTGCTTAATTGACTTACTTGAGTTTTCTTGGTAATCGCTGGCGCTGTTCATCGGCGAAGTTATCATTAAGCATATTATACTTCTCTTTGTGTATTCCTTTACTTGCTGTGGTTATGGACTACGGGTTCGATTCCCGAGATCCTGAGATTATTGAAATATGGACTACGGGTTCGATTCCCGAGATCCTGAGATTATTGAAATATGGACTACGGGTTCGATTCCCGAGATCCTGAGATTATTGAAATATGGACTACGGGTTCGATTCCCGAGATCCTGAGCTTATTGAAATATGGACTACGGGTTCGATTCCCGAGATCCTGAGCTTATTGAAATATGGACTACGGGTTCGATTCCCGAGATCCTGACTTATTGGTAGGGACTGCGGGTTCGATTCCCGGAGATCCTGAGTTATTGAGATATTATTGAGACATGGGCCGCGGGTTCGATTCCCGGAGACCCAGAGGTACTGAGAATGGGACTGTGGGTTCAATTCCCACAGATCCTGGATTTGTTTATTTGAGTTGGTTATTTGTTGTTAGCTTAATTGTAGACAGTTGCAGTAATCATCATAATGTTGTTATTTCGGAAATTATTATCATTTAAACCTGTTTATTTTGTTATCATCATTATATTATTGTTTTCTCAGTAAGGCCCCGACCTACCTCGTCACTACTCCATCGAGGTTAGGCTTGGCACTTATTGAGTACCGCTGTGGTGTACTCATGCTACTCTTCTGCACACTTTTGTTGTGCAGATCCAGGTACATCAGAGCAGGCTCGTACTAGGTGATTCCGCAGCTTTCTGGGAGACTTCGAGGTATGATCTGCTACGTCCGCGATCCGGAGGCTTCCCTTCTATTCTAGTATTACTAGTTGACATTTTTCTTCATTTCGTTGTTAGATACTCTTTACACATAGAGCCACAGTTGTATTTCCCTTTTAGTCTGTGTTACCGTGGGGTTCCGGATCTTGGTAGTGTTTTATTCATTGTGTGACGGATGTATGTGCCAAGCGGCACGTATTACATATCTTTTATGTTATTTTTCCGCTGTTTCTTATTTAAGTATTTATAACTTATATATTCCGCAACGTGTTAGGCTTACCTAGTCTTGGGAACTGGGTGCCATCACGACATGTTCACAATTGGTGAACTAGGGTCGTGACAAGAACACTATAAACTAGAAAACAGAGGTGAAATAAAATAAAAAAATAGATGAAACCATAGTATAATACATTATACTTTGTTTTTCCTTGTGAATTTATTAACTGTTGTTAATTGTTGAATTCTTTGAGATATTCCTTATTGTGTTATTACCTGGTTATTTCTTGTTATTCTGTGGTATACATATATATTGAATTGCACAGGTTTATGCGGGTGTCTGGTCCTAGGCTTGTCACTACTTCGCCGGGATAGGCCAGGCACTTACCAGCACATGGGGTCGGTTGTGCTGATACTACACTTCTGTGCGTTTTTGCACAGGTCCAGGTTACGATCAGGAGCAGCAGTAGTAAATCGATTGTGTGGGAGTTGATCACATTTGAGACCGAGGTAGCTTGCAGACGTCCGCAGGCCCGGCGTCTCTCTCTTTATTTATGTTACTAGCTGTAGTCTCTTTGTTCCGAGACAAACAGAATTATGTTATATTTCTTTCAAACTCTTATGTGTAGTATTCAGTAGTAGTTCGTGAGTTGGTGACTCCACGTCTTGGGTAGAGGATTTCAATATGATTTTCATCTTGTAATTAGTTATTTCTATTTCGATAAAGTATTCCGCATTTATTTAATTGAAATTGTGTTAAAAACAGGATAGTATGAATACAGTGGCTTGCCTAGCTACCACGAGTAGGCGCCATCACGATCCCGACGTTGGGGAAAAATCCGGGTCGTGACAATATTGGAGCTGGCCCAATGGCGCAGACACCTACTAGGATGAGGCATAGCGGGAATTGAACCCACATCTCGTTGAGCTGCTCCAGCAAGCACCCCTTTTGGTAGCGCAGTTAGTATGGTCGCTATTTCCTACGCAGCCCTTGTCCGTAGTGATATCCTAATTCGGCTACCTCTCCCACTCATCAAGGCAGAGATCAGAAACATTCTTTTCGCTAAGCGTATATAATAAAATAGAGTGAAAAGGTCCACCCCGAAACCAAGGGGGTACTAACTAACAGCTGAGTCCTCTCCGAACCGCAGGAGATAGTTGCCCATCATACAGCTCACCAACTGGGCCAAGAGCCATAGTTAGTTGCTGTTTCCATTTGGTTGTTTCTTTCTCGTTGTTGATACCGGCAAGACCCAGCCAGATGATGTCTGCTGGTTGGTAGTGAGAGGACTCTTAGTACCTGCATACCCAAAAGAGGGCGCTGGTTAAAAAACAATCATTTGATTTTCTTTCTTGTATGTATCACAATTTTTTGTGATAGTCAAAGTGCTATTCAATTAGCGAAGAACCAAGTTTATCATGAAAGGACGAAGCACATTGATGTTCTGTATCACTTCATACGAGAAATCATAGAAGAAGGTGGAGTCACGGTGAAGAAAGTTCATACTACAGAGAATCCTGCTGATATGCTGACAAAAGCGGTGATAACGATCAAGTTTTAACATTATTTGGATTTGATCAACATTGTTGAACACTGAAGATTGAAGATGAAGACACAACCAAAATTTGTTATAGAGTGAAAATTGAAGATGTGGAATTTTTGTCAAGGTGGAGATTTGTTGAAGTTTGACAAACAATTTCGACAAACAGTAGTCCCACATCGGTTGGAAGAAGAGTTGGGGGGGGGGATTTTCCCCCTATAAAAGAAGGCCTAATGTTTAGGATTTAAACACACCTCTCATTTGCCTTCTTATCTTCTTAAGGCATTTGTATCTTCTCTCTTTAGTATTATTTCACTTGTATTTTGGAGTGGAATAAAATATTGGTTGTGTCCGAGGAGTAGGCAAAATTAGCCGAACCTCGTAAATTTTGGTGTTCCTTTTATTGTTGCTTTATTGTCTTATTTATTATTTGGTGGCTGCCATAATTTTTGGTATAGTAGTTGTGACTCATTCACACTATATACATTTGGCTTCCGCAACAAAACTAACATTAAAATAATTAAAAATAGAACAGTCTTGAAAATTTCATTATAATTGTGAAATTCTAAAATAACTATAACTACCCCGGGAGAATTTAAATAATTTATTCACGAATGTAATCTTTCACAATAAGGATAAGGGTACCTATAACGTCCTTCCTAACAACTCATATACATCGCAAAGGAAAAATTTATCTTCTTAGAGAGAAAATATTATTAATAAGTAAGCGAGTTATAATTCTGTCTTTTGAAATATTTTACTTAAGTAACTATATCCGCATTTCATATTAATTTATACGTTACAGTTTGATATAAATACTCGTTACGGGTAAGGGTAAATATACCCATATGAAACATGAAGAGGGCCTCAATCGTCCGAGGAGACATTCAGTTTTTTATTGTTGAATTGGTTTTGTGGTCACTAACTCATTCATTCTTTGTTTTCCACTTTATTTTGCGTTCATTTCGGTTTGAAGAAAAGTTCAAAATCTATATGCTAGATTTGTTTATATTATAGTATTGTGTGGATATTATTTAAAACATAAAAAAAACATGCAATAACACAATTATTTGTCTTTACGTGAATCATACAAGAGTTCATTTGCCGTTCTTTTCGACTAGTTAGGCAAGGATTAATGTGAGAGAATCACTTCAAATCAAAGAACAAATAAACTGAGGTCTATAAATACCCAAGAAATTCTAATTTGCTTATTCATTCCAAAATTTTGATTACCTTATTAAGAGTATTAGATTTAAGTGTAAAACCCTAAATTATGGCTTTTATGTTCAATTGGAGACTCAATTTTGCTATTCTACAAGTGTTGGGATTGTGTGTTTCTCAAGTCACATCTCGCACTTTGTACAAAGCATCAATTACTGAAAAGCACGAGCAATGGATGACTCAATATGGACGCGTATACACAGATGATACAGAAAAGACAAAGAGGCTAGAGACGTTCAAACAAAATCTTGAGTATATTGAATCGATCAATAAGGATGTAACACGAACTTATAAATTGGGCATCAATCAATTTGCTGATATGACAAATGAGGAATTCAAAGCCATTCGTAATGGATACAAAATATCATCTCAGCCAAAGATAAAAAGTACATTTTTCCAGTATGAAAATGTGACAGTTCCATATAGTATGGATTGGAGGAAAAAAGGTGCAGTTACAAAGATTAAAGACCAAGGGCAATGTGGTGAGTAAAACAATTCAATATCAAATATTTTTTGCGTTTTACTTTTTAATTTTTAATTTTTTATCATAAGTCGATAATATTATACTATTACATACTCGATAGAGGCATTAAAAAAAACATAGGAATATTGTCTAGGATAATTGCATTGTTGATCTTTTCGTGTCGAGGGTCTTTCGGAAACAATCTCTATATCTCCCTAGAATAAGAGTAAGTCTGCGTACATATTATTCTCCTCAAACCCCACTTATGAGATTTTAATGGATTTTTTTCTTTTTGTTGTTGTATACTTGTATTACCCAATCTAGCCAAATTATTAGACGTACTCAGGGGCGGATTTACAGCTCAAATTATAAGATATGTGTACCCATGATCTCTCCGTTAAACTAGGTATTTTATATATGTAACTCTTAGAACTGGTCTAATATTATTTGCTGGCCCCCATTCTTCAAAAAGGTTAAACGGTGTACTTAGTTGAATACTGAGTTATTTACGGTGCACTTAGTTGAATACTAAGTTATTTACGGTGTACTTAGTTGAATACCAAGCTATTTACCCAAAAAAATAGATATTGATTCCAACTTAATACAATTTTTTCTTCTTTTTTTTTTTTAGTAGTGCACATATATTCTTGAAATTTTATATCCGCCTCTACACATACTAGCGTGAATATTTTTTTGCGTTTTGCACTATTAAATGGAGAATTATTTAAGACAATATAAATATGCAGGATGTTGTTGGGCATTTTCTGCTGTGGCTGCTATAGAAGGAATTAACAAGATCAAAACAGGCAAATTAATTTCATTATCCGAACAAGAACTCGTTGATTGTGACACAAAGTCAAATCAGGGATGTGAAGGAGGTCTTATGGATGATGCATTTAAGTACATTATTAGAAATCATGGACTTACTTCAGAATTAAATTATCCATATAATGGAATTGATGGAACTTGTAAAATTGAAAAAGAATCAAATCATGTCGCAAAAATTCGTGGTTACAAAGATGTTCCAGAAAATAGTGAATCATCTTTGCTTAAAGCTGTCGCGAATCAACCTGTATCTGTCGCGATTGATGCTAGTGGATCAGACTTTCAGTTCTATTCGAGTGGCGTTTTTACTGGAAAATGTGGAACTGAATTAGACCATGGTGTTACAGCAGTTGGTTATGGTGCAACTAAAGATGGTACAAAATATTGGATTGTGAAGAATTCATGGGGTGTTAGTTGGGGTGAAAATGGATATATTAGATTGAAGAGAGACATTGTTGCTAAAACAGGACTTTGTGGAATTGCTATGAAAGCTTCTTATCCAATTGTTTAAAAAAATAACAAGTTTGATTGGGCTGTAGTGCCTCACCTAGGACAATTATTTAATTCTGATTATTATTTTGTTATTCATTTGGAAATGTGATGTTGGATTTTGTTCAATGTAAAGAGGATTCTAACGCTGACAAATTAAATGCATTGTCCTTGCGCGTTTCAGTAGTTTTAGGGGTCGGTTGGTTAGAATATGATTTATACCTGTATAAGTTATGCCAGTATAAGTTATATTAGGATAAGTTATGCTGTGATTAGTTATGCTGAGATTGTTGTTTATTCGTTGTTTGGTATGTTGTATTAAGAATGACAATTGCATAATTTCTACGAACAAGGTATAAGTTATATCGGCGTTAATTACCCCACCTTTTATAAGGTATAAGTCATCCCTGTGTTAAAATTAAAACCATGATAACTTATACCTTCTTATACCTAATACCAAATGACCCCTTAGTGCATTCCTCGTTTTTAGTCTTGCATTTTTTTTAGATTTCTGTTATTACTTGTTATTTCTTTTACATCATTAATTTCTGATTGCACCACTTAGTGTTTGTCTTGTATCATCGCTTCGATTTTCTGATGGGTTTTCTTCTTGTTGCTTCTTTCTTTTATTTTTCTAGAGCCGAGTCTACCAAAAACAGTATCTCCACCTTCTTATAGGTAGAGATTAGATCTACGTACATACTAGTCTCCCCAGACTCAACTTGTGAAATCACTAGGTTTGTTGTTATTGTTGTTGTATTACCTTCTCGTCACGCCCCTGCCATATGAAGCCCTGGAGTTGAGTGCTAGGTGCCGGTCAATCTGCGGACTTTTGGGTGTGATAGTGTCAACTAGAATTAGAAAGTTTAAAATTAAAATGTATAATTATTTTTTGAAACGAACCAATAAGAAAAGTGTGTCGTAAAAAAATGAGTATTATTAGCTAGTTATGACATTACATGGTTTGATAACGAGGATTTAATAAAGCAACAACAACAACAAAAAACCCAATTTGATCCCATAAATGGGTTTTGGGGAGGGCATTGTGTACGCATACCTTACCCTTATATTATAAAGATAGGAAAACTGTTTCCGATAAGCCCTCGACTCGGCTCAGAGAACAACGAAGATAAAAGTGTAATGTGGCTGTTCGGATTCGAGCCCATGCACCCATGGCTACGACGTGAAATTCTCACCCCTATACTACAGCCACTTTTGTTAATGGAGGACTTAATAAAGATTCAAGTTCATTTGACTTTAAAACAACAAAGTACACGACATTCTGTAATTCATCCTGTAACAAGGACCTTTAATTTGTACGCACAAAAGCAATTTGAACTAGTACAACAGAAACCTGAAACAGTAACCAAACTAGCACTACAACAACAACCTAATATGATTCTACAAGTACGGTCTGGAGAGGGTAGTATGTACTCAGACCTTACCCTTATCCTCGGGGGTAGAGAGGTTGTTTCTAAAAAACCCTCGACTCAAAAAGATAAAAAAAAATATAATAGAACAGTAACAACAACAAAAGCCAGAAAAATAGTACAACACTAAAAAACGGGAGCGAAAAAATAGTACTCCATGAAAACAACATGTACTACTAGCACTAAAGGTGCTATATGCCTATATATCCTATAGGCCAAAATATATTAAAATAGGCAGTTTCATGCACAACACATCCTTCGTTCATGTAGAGTTCGGGAAAAGACCGAAATATACTAAAAATTCAACAATCTAAAGAACAGGATAGGAAGCTAAAGTGGTTATCCCACAAAGACCTCCTTCAATTCCAGTATCTCTAGCAATTTTCATGTAACCATTTTCACCCCAACTTGGCCCCCAAGAATTCTTGATCAACCAATATTTTGAACCATCATTTTCTAGTCCATAACCAATTACAGTAACTGCATGATTGAGTTCCTGACCCTCGCAATTTCCACTGTAAACACCATTTTGGTACAGATGAAAATCTTCATTCACTGCAATACCGATAGAGACCGGTTGTTGAGCTACGGCTTTTAACAATGCTGATTCAGCCGAGGGCAGTGTCTCATAACGACTGATTTTCACTGCAGAATTCACTATCTCTTGGCTTTTGCATGAGTCTTGATATTCCTCGTAAGGGTAGTTGGATTCTGTGGCAATGCCGCCATTTTTTATGATGAAATCGTAGGCTCTAGTCATTAACCCGCCGTTGCAACCGTTGTTTTCGGAGGTGCAATCTAACAGTTGTTGTTCGGAGAGTGAAATTAAGTTGCCTGTTGAGAGTTTGTTTGCACCTTCTAAGGCTGCAACTGCTGAAAATGCCCAGCAACATCCTATATTTCATAATGTGAGTTGAAAGTTTTATGCACATTTATACCAACTTAGGGGTGGTTTGGTACGAGGGATAATTAAAAATAATTCTGGGATAAAATTTTAGTTCAACCATATCCTTGTTTAGCTACTAATTCCGGGATAAGTTATCCCAAAATTAAAGATAGTATCACAATAATTTATACCCGCTAAAGGTTAGAATAATAATCCTAGGATAAGCTATCCTAAGATAAAGCAGTAAAATTGATAATCTAGGATTAATATTACATATCAAACATTTAATAAGAAATAATACCAGAATAACTAATCACAATATAACTATCTCAACCTAACTAATTCCAACATAACTTGTCTTAAGACCAAATGATCCCTTATATTGTAATGAAAGGTTAACTTTCATGACAACATTAATTGATATCTTGATAAAAATAGTATCTACACTATAAATTATTTCAAATTAAATATAATATTGATAGTGTGAAACAAATTTAAATTGTCATGTATAATTTAAGTATAATTTAAGTGCCTTGTCAACACTATTGGACAAGAAGAGAGTACTCCATGCGTATCTTACTTTTTTTTTTAGTGTGTTGTTACAGGAAGAATGTACTTTTATGTTTAGTATGTTTACTTCTAATATTCTCATTTTACCATTAGCAATACTTCGCTATAACGTAATAATAATAAGACATGTTTAAGATCACAAATTTAAAAGGAGCATGTAATAGTTTACTTAAATTCTTTCTCAATACTTGATAAAAAGGGAAGCCGATGTACTAAGCTTACACTAAGCACAGGGTCAGAGAAAGGGCTAGACCACAATGGTCTATTGTATACAACCTTACCCTGCATTTCTGCAAGAGGTTGTTTTCACGGCTTGAACCTGTGACAAGGACCTCCTGGTCACATGGCAACAACTTTACCATTTACGCCAGTACTTAAAGAGAAAGAAAATATGAAATTTTTCTTGAAGAGAAAATTGTGCCTTACCACATTGACCTTGATGTTTGATTCTAGTGACAGCACCACTCTTTCTCCAGTCCATTAAAGATGGAACATCACTCAAGTTTTCATACTTAAATGATGATTGAATTTGAGAGTAGGAATTAGACAACTTAATTCCAGTAGTGTAATAACTCAAGAATTCCTCTGCAGTAAGATCTGCAAATGCATTGATGCCTAATTTATATGGCTTTTTAGTCCCATTATTATTGAAAGACTCAATAAATTTCACATTCTCTTTAAATATATTCATTCTTTTTTCCTTCTCTTCTTCATTTTTGTAAGTACGTCCATGATTTTCCATCCACAATTCATGCTTTTCTAACATGGATAATTCTTGAATATTACGAGAAGTGACTTGAGATGTACACATCTCAATTATCACCAAAAGAAGAATAAATAGTATTTTCCATCCAAAGACTAAAGCCATATTACAAAAAGAAAAGGATATTGTAATAGAAGTAATAATAAGATCTTGATTAATAGGCTTATAATGATATCCTTTGGTATATAGTTGGGTATTTATAGGAAGTTAGGAATTTTATTTTTCAGAAATTTCCAAGAAAATGGCTCCTATGATTGATGTTGACAAATGGAGATGCGTATTTAACAATCTTCAATGAAATAGGAAATTGATTTCTTTTAGGTTGAGAACTACTTGATAATTGGTCCACTATACATCTATATTTAGGGTCGAAAATAATGAAACTATACTTATCAACTTTGAACTTTTTATGCTCTTTAAAATATAGTAATAACTATAATAGGTATATTATATAACCCTAATAATAATAGTATTTCAAAAAGTACAAGAGAAATAATTTGGGGAATGAGTAATTAATATGATAAGGGTAAAATAAGGAAAAAGATTATCTTTTTCTTAATTTGCTAAAATCGACAGCTAAAAATAAAAATACATTTTTAGTATGGTGGACAAGTAAAAATTAAAAAATAAAGTATATATTGTATTCTTTACTGTTGGAAATTTGAACCCTTGACCTCGCTTTAGAGGTGTAATTAGTAACAACTACGATATATGATTCTTTGAGCTTAGATGCATACACATGCATTAAGTATTAGTTTTATTGAAATATGATATTTCTAAATACATATATATATATATATATATATATATATATATATATATATATATGCATTAGAAAGTTGAGCATGGAGGCACGTGAACTCATCCCCTTCCACTTAGATACGCCTCGGCCTCCAATGGTGGTTAACAAGGCTAGCATAAGTTGCTCCACCATTTCTACCACACGTTCCTTCACCTTATATTGTTTGAGCTATAACAAACAACAATAATAACAACGGCAACAATAATATTAGGTGAGTGAACAAAGTTTCACATTGATAGTAAAAAAGATTGGACGCCTACATAGACGATGTAATGATCTCTTAATAGTGTGAGACCTTTTGAGAAAAAATGTACGAATTTGGCGCAAAATAAACAATATCACACCATACTAAAAGTATACTTGGATCTTTTTAGCCCAACAAACAACAATAAGAGATGTTTTTGATAAACACTTATTATTTAAGCTATCTCTAAATAAAATTATTTATGTGAGAATCAGATTCTTATCCCATCTATTAGATACTAATTCCACAAGTTCCCACTAATATAACTAACCCATGAATTGTTATTTCTTTCTCCAATAATGTTAGATGCTGATAGCTGTCTATCTTTTAGTCACCCTCTAATGGTTGTTAAAAGGGGAGGTATATATAAGAAAGAAATTGCTTCACCAATTCCAAAATTAGTTCCTTTAGCTTTTAGAAATTGGATCGTCTTTTACTCTTCTTTCACATTTGCCGCAATTTTCGCAAAGAAATTATCTAGAAAAATGACATTTATAGTTTACTCAAGAAGACCTGGAGTCCGTTTGGATTAGCTATAAGTTTAAAATACAGAAAAGCATTTTTAAATAATTTATGTGTTTGGATAAACGTATTGAAAAATGATAATAAAAAGTTGATATGTTTGATAGATAAGTGCTGATAAATTGTTCTTTTTAAAAAAAAGACTAAAATACTCTTTTTTTAAAAAGACCAGCCTCATTTGTTTTTTTAAAGATTAAGACGTCTGAATCTGAATACACATCTGAATATCAAGATGTGTATTAAGATTAATACATCTGAATCTGAATACGCATATGAATGTATTAAGATGTGTATGAAGATCTGAATACTAAATAATTAAGACTGTTTGATTTTTAACATCTGAATATATAAAATTTATCTCTATTTAAAAATTAATAAACACAATATTCAAATGAAATACTAACTAATCTAATATTTTATTAATAATATTTACAGTTTTTAAAAATATGATAGTTGTTGGTGGTGATGGTTAACGAGTGAATACTGATTAGCAACGGTGGATGGTGGTAGTATTGGTTGATGATAGTGGTTCATGCTAGTAACTAGCAGCTATTGGTAGTGGTGGTGATTATGTTTCAGGATGGTGATGGTGGTGGTGGTGGTGGCTGATAATAGTTAATAATGGCGGGTGGTGGTAGTAGTTGTGACTGAGGAAGATGGTGGGTGGGTGGTGGTAGGTTATAATGATTGGCGGTGTCGGCCATGGTTGTTGGTGGTGATGGGGTGGTCAATTGTGTTAGTTGAGGTGGATGAGTGTTGATTGTGGGTGATGGTGGCCAAAGTGGTGGGGATAGTGGGCGGTGATGGTCAATAATGGTGTCGGCTATGATTGAGGATGATGGTGGCGTGGTGGTGGTGGAGGTGGTGGTGGTGGTGAGGATGTTTGAGTATGATGGTGGTGGTGACATGGTGGTAGTTGATAATGGTAGACGGTGACGGCAGTTATTAATAAATAAATGATAACATCTTAATGAAATTAAGTCTCTGTTATAGATCTGAATCATACAGACATATTCAGACCTATTAAGTGATTGTGAAGTAAAAAAATAAACACACTTAATGATTAAGATCTGAATAGTTATGATTCAGATTTTAAAAATAAACGCACTTAATGTCTGATATATGAATGATTAAGATTCAAACCTTCATTAAGTGCAAACAAATGAGGCCTAAATACTCTTTTTTTTTTACCAAAAGATTATGAATTAAAAAGTTTTTTTTTGTAAAGAAAACGATTAACAACGAATATAAAATGAAGGAAAATTCAAAAACTTAATTTGGAAAAAAGATTTTGCATATTAAAAAAATATTATTAAGGATAAAATAGTAAAAACTTTGGTCAAACTAAAAGTGCTTATAAGCTAAGACATCATAAGTTGAGGACTTGAGGGTGACCACCTTATGGTTTATGGCTAATTTTGGCTTATAAGCATTTTGGATGTTTACCAAACGCATGAAAAAGCCGAAAAGTGATTATAAGCCAGTTGGACCAGCTTATAAGCTAAGCAAAATACCCCCTTATTGGTCTATTGTTATACATGGTTGGGTGTGTAAATAATATCCATATTGATAGCTGAAAAAATTAGAAGGTTGCATAGGTACGAGATGTTTTTAATGGCGTGTGGTCTTTACCAGCTTGAAGATGCGTACACAAGAAGAAACTAGTTGAGGACTTTGATTGTCATAAATGCTCTAAAAATGTAGGTGGCACATAGTAAATCTCAAAAATTAACCTACAATACTATGAGCTCGAGACGAAAGCAACATTCTAAGGAATATTAAGTCTTCGTCACAATAACGCTAATAGTATCTGATTATATATACTTTATCCTCTTTAGTATACTATGATTTTAACGTTGATCGGTGATTATGGATTTGTAGCAATATATGACATTTGTCCTAAAGTTGTATTCTTTTAGTTATAGTGACTAACTGGAACTTTTATATAATTTTACTACGGAAAAGAGAGAGAGAGAGGGGTCTCTGGACTTGACCAAAAGCAAGATTGACATTCATATTGACTTGACCAAAACGAGATAACAGACTTGTTTACACTTCTTTGTGGACTAATTAGACAGCTAACATCATATAATTCAAAATTGCGACACTTCCCAATTCGTGATACACATTAGCTAGGCAATTGTCTAATATTGCTAAATTCATAATCAATTAAAAAAACAGATAATTTTTATCCCTTTTGATTTTGTATGTGATGGTACACCACCGCCACAACAACAAAGTCAATGAGTTTCCACAAATGAAGTCTGAAAAGGATAGTGTATACGTAGGCCTTACCCCTACCTTAGAAGAGCGAGAGGGTGTATTCGATAAATCCTTCGCTAAAGACAAGATGAAAAAAACAATAACGACAAGTAGTAACAACATTGACCAAAAAGAAAGATTTTATAATAGGATTGTAAAAGAATATATTGAACTTATAGTTGAAAAGTTTTCATAATGGAGAAAACATTGGATTAAAGTTATAAGTTTGCACTACTAAAAATCCGGGCAAAATCGTCCAAGAAAATTAACAAAAGTTTGTCGGTACTGACCAATTACTGATCAAAACGCGACCATTTACATGTGAACAGTATATTAAAGGTCGGAAGGCCATACCGACCAAAAGGACCCGACACTATGGTTCGAGCGCTACGTGTTCTTTGATATATATATATATATATATATATATATATATATATATATATATATATATATACACGTGCACACTCTTCATTGTAATACTTTAACTACATATAGTTTGTTATAGTATTATATTAGTATATTCATCATTTGTATTACAAAATAAAGTGTTAACGAATTGCATTTATATTATTTAGATAGTAAATATAAAAGTGATTCAAAAGTGTTACCAGTGTTGACCTAATAATCAAACAACGTTGGTCGGTTATTTTCCAGGAAATAAATTATACCGACCAAGTTGGTCGGTAAATGTTTCCCCTGCATTAACCGACCAACTTTGGTCGGTAATTTTAAATATAAATTCTTTAAATTTTATAAAATAATTTAAATAATAATAAAAGTTTTAAAATTTTAAAATTGGGTCCACATTACCGACCAAAGTTGGTCGGTAATCGAAAAAATTTATTTGACTAAGCAAGTCTCATCAACTCAGTCAATTTGTTGACCAGTTTTACCGACCAACTTTGGTTGGTATGTAATTTAAAAAATATATAAATTCTTTTTTTGTTTCCGTCCATGTTGGTTGGTTTTTTGGTCGCTCTGTTTCACTACAAAAAAAATTCCAATTACCAACAAAAAAAAATGTTGGCAAATTGATCAAATTGGTTGGCATTTTGAATTACTAACAGATTACCAACGGATATGGACCCGTTGCTAAAAGGCTCGATGGTAAAATTTACCAACCATATTGAATTTGTTGGTAAAATTACCAACTAAAAATTAGTTAGCAAACACCAAATAAATTTGTTGGCAATTTTTAAATCTACAGTCCAAAATTTTCGTTGGTAAATTTACTAACAAAAATTCAGTTGGAAGTTCGTTAGTAAATTTACTAACATATAGAAATTGAGTTAGTAAAATTGGTTTTTGATATTTTGTAACGACCCGGCCTGTCGTTACGGGAATTACCACCCCGTTACCTTGCATTTACAAATATTATGCTTTTAAAACAGTATTAGAGTATATCGGGTGAGTTAGAAGTGATTTGGATTGAAAATGAAACAAATAGCATGTTTGAAGAAAGCTTGAATATGAAAAGTCAACCAAGAGTTGACTATTGAGTTAGAGTGCTCTGAACCGGATTCTGATGATTCGACTAGTTCCGGGGGATCATTTATGACTTAGGAGAACAATCGGAATTGAATTCGGAGGTCCGGTGTAGTTTTAAGCTTGAATTGGCGAATGTTGAATTTTGGCGAAAACCGGATGGTAGGTGATATTTTGATCCGGGGTCGGAATGGAATTCCGACAATTTCTGTAGCTTCGTTATGTGATTTTGGATATGTCTGCAAATTTTCAGGTCATTCGGACATCGTTTGATCGGGTTTTGGGTCGAATGTTAGTTTTGAAAGTTTTGAAGAAACTTAGGCTTGAATCCGTGGATAATTGGTGATTTTGATGTTTAGGATGGTGTTTTTATGATTGGAACAAGTTCGAATAAGGAATTAGGATGTGTTGGTGTGTTTGAATGAGGTCCCGGGGCCTCGGGTGTTTTCGGATGGTTAATCGGGAGAAAAATAAGGAAAATGAATTGTTTTGTGACTTAAATGCTTATTGTGGACTGAGTATGGGATCGGGCTGCACGCCGCAGCGGTTGATGCGAGGATCGGGCCGCACGCCGCAGCAGCATTGCGCTTGGGCCGTAGGAGCCCCTCCGAGTCCGTACACACCCCCAGCCGAGCGCCGTCGACGTTAAATTGGATCGGCCACACGCCGTAGCGGTTATGTGCATCGCATTGCATCCTTGCAAATTACTCTGTGGTAGCCGTATGGTATTGTTGTTGCTAGTTCGTAGGAGATCCGGACTGTAGTGTAGCTTCATATTGTGGTATTTTCGTGGATTTCTTACTGTCAGCTACATATATATATTTGTTACTCACCGAGTACTTAGTACTCACCCCTACTCCCTGCACCTTTGTGTGCAGACTCAGGTACACAGGAGCAGTAGACGGACATCTCCGGCGTTTACATTGTCACATCGAGTTGCTGAGGTAGCCTGCCTACGTCCGCAGAGCCTAGCTTCTCCCCTCATTCCAGTTGTTATTGTATATTTTGTATTCGGACTTGAGTATTTCACACAGTATTCTCTATTTCAATTCGATTTTGTTTAGAGGCTCTAGACTTGCGACCCCAGATCTTTGGGAGTGTCAGTACTTTTGTTCAGCATTACTATTATTGGAGTTCTTAAACTCATATATTCTTCTTGGGTTGTCCATTTGGGGACTGGTATTGTGTGATAATTAAATTGTTGGTCTGGCTGGCCTAGCTTGATTGTTGGGCGCCATCACGACCGGAATTTGGGTCGTGACAAGTTGGTATCAGAGCTCTAGGTTATTAGGACTCGCGAGTCATGAGCCGGTTTAGTAGGCTTTCGCAGATCGGTACGTAGACGTCCGTATCTATCTTCGAAGGGCTACATAAACTTTAGGAAAAACCTCATTTTCTTGAATTCATATCGTGCGATTTGTGTTATCATGAAATTAAATCTTTCCATATTCTATTCTCTCGTAGATGGCGAGAACACGAGCTAACGGACGTGGCGGACGACCACCATTGGCACCCAGAGGCCGTGGTCGTGGTAGAGGTAGGGCAGCAGCACCAGCACCAGCATTTGCTGACCCACCGGTTGACCAGACTCAGGACCAGATTCCAGCGGCGAACGCTCCGACAGCTCAGGTTCAGGCACCGGCAGTGCCTATTGTGATACCGGGTCTTCAGGAGACCTTGGCTCAGATATTATCAGTGTGCACAGGCTTGGCTCAGGTAGTTGCAGCTACTGCTGCAGTATCTTCTTCACATGCAGGGGGAGGAAATCAGACCCCTGTGGCTCACACACCCGAGCCAGTCCAGCCAGTTGCGCCCGTTGCACCAGCTCCTGCTTATATGGTTCCAGCTATGCCCGACGACGAGCAGCGTCGTTTGGAGAGATTTGAGAGGCTACAGCCTCCGACATTCAGTGGTGCCGAGGGCGAGGACGCCCAGGGATTTCTTGACAAATGTTAGCGCATGCTTCACACCGCGGGTATTCTAGAGTCCAGCGGTGTTTCATTCACCACTTTTCAGTTCACAGGTGCAGCGTTTCAGTGGTGGGAGGATTTTGAGAGGCGTAGCCCCGCTGGGGCAGTGCCCCTCACTTGGCAGCAGTTCTCCATGGTATTCTTGGAGAAGTACGTACCTCAGTCTCAGAGAGAGGAGCTGCGACGTCAGTTCGAGTGGTTGAAACAAGGAGAGATGACAGTTAATCAGTATGAGATGAGATTCACACAGCTGGCCCGTCATGCCATGTGGATGGTTCCTACCGACATGGAGAGGATCCGGAGATTTATTGATGGTCTTATTTATCCCATCCGCATATCGATGACCCGGGAGAGAGTTTCTACAAGTTACCTTCGAGGAGGTGGTTGATGCCGCCCGTCACATCGAGACGGATCGCCGCAGAGAGCGTAGGAGAGAGGCTAAGAGGCCTCGCGGTACTGGCAGAGCTACACTGGTGCTCCGTCTAGGGGCCAATTTCGGAGGATAGCAGAGGTCGCTCCTTCGGATCTCATCAGTCTGGACGTACGAGTCCGGTCGGGGTTTCATCCGATCGTGGTCGTCGAGGCCGCGGCAGGTTATCGTGGTCGCGAGGCCGCCGCAGAGTCGCCCGCACCGAGTGCTCTTCCGACTCGCAGCTCGCTCCCGTTTCCTCGACGACAGATTCATCCGCAGCGAGGGTCCTCGCAGCCCCTTCTTCCATCTTCGGTGCCGTTGTTTCGAGTGCGGTGATTTGGGCCATATCAGGAGAGAGTGGGCTCAGTGGCTTCGTAAGCGGTCTCAGCAGAGGGATCAGCCCTCGTCTTCTACTCCTGTTTCTTCAGCGCTAGCACAATCGGCTAGGACTGGTGGCCAGGTATCCAGAGGTCGCCCTAGGGGTGAGGATCGAACTGGTGGAGGCCAGGCTCGTTTCTATGCTCTTCCGGATAGGAAGGATGCTAGTGCTTCAGATGCGGTCATTTCAGGTATTATCTCAGTCTGCCACAGGGATGCTTCTGTCTTATTTGATCCCGGATCCAACTATTCTTATGTCTCTACTTATTTTGCACATCATTTGGGTATGACCCGTGGTATTCTTGCTTTGCCCGTGCATGTGTCTACCCCAGTGAGGGGATACTGTTGTTGTGGATCAGGTATATCGGTCCTGTATTATTGCTATTGGGGGTCTGGAGACCCGAGTTGATCTATTACTACTGGGCATGGTAGATTTCGATGTAATTCTAGGCATGGATTGGCTATCTCCTTACCATGCGATTCTCGACTGTCATGCCAAGACAGTTACACTAGCTATTCCAGGTAATCCGAGGATCGAGTGGCGTGGCTTGACTGATTATGTGTCTGACAGGGTGATTTCTTATATAAAGGCTCAACGAATGATTGGCAAGGGTTGTTTGTCTTATTTGGCCTTCATTAGAAATGTCGAGGTAGAGACACCCAGTCTTGATTCGGTCCCCATTGTGAGGGAGTTTCCGGATGTATTTCCAGCAGACCTACCAGGCATGCCGCCTGACCGAGATATCGATTTTGGTATTGACTTGGTGCCGGGCACTCAGCCCATTTCTATTCCTCCCTATCGCATGGCACCAGCAGAGTTAAAAGAATTGAAAGAACAGCTTCAAGAACTCTTAGATAAGGGTTTCATTCGTCCGAGTGTGTCACCTTGGGGTGCACCGGTGTTGTTCGTAAAGAAGAAAGATGGCACAATGAGAATGTGCATTGATTACAGGCAGCTGAACAAGGTAACAATGAAGAATAAATATCCATTACCTCGTATCGAGGACCTATTTGATCAGCTACAGGGAGCTAGTGTATTTTCTAAGATTGATCTTCGATCGAGCTATCATCAGTTGAAGATCAGGGACTCGGATATTATGAAGACAGCGTTCAGGACGCGATATGGGCACTACGAGTTCCTGGTGATGTCTTTCGGGTTGACTAATGCCCCAGCTGGATTCATGCACTTGATGAATAGTGTATTTCGGCCGTACCTTGATTCTTTTGTGATTGTGTTTATTGATGATATCCTGGTATATTCACGCAGCCAGGAGGAGCATGCACAGCATTCGAGAGTGGCATTGCAGAGGTTGAGAGAAGAGAAGCTTTATGCAAAATTCTCTAAGTGTGAGTTCTGGCTCGATACTGTGGGTTTTCTGGGACATATAGTGTCCAGTGATGGTATTCGGGAAGAAGATAGAGGTGGTGCAAAGTTGGCCTAGACCGTCCTCAGCCATGGAGATTCGGAGTTTCCTCGGTTTGGCAGGACATTATCGGCGGTTCGTCCAAGGTTTTTCATCTATTGCTTCACCCATGACCAAGTTGACGCAGAAGGGTGCACCATTTGTATGGTCGGACGAGTGCGAGAAGAGTTTTCAGAAGCTTAAGACAGCTTTGACCACAGCTCCAGTGTTAGTTTTGCCATCAGCTTTAGGTTCTTACACAGTGTATTGTGATGCTTCGAGAGTTAGGATCGGCTGTGTGTTGACGCAGGAGGGTAGAGTCATTGCATATGCTTCTCGTCAGTTGAAGCCTCGTGAGAAGAACTACCCCATACATGATTTGGAGTTGGCTGCCATAGTTCATGCTTTGAAGATTTGGAGGTACTACTATATGGTGTATCTTGTGATGTATATACAGACCACCGCAACCTTCAGCATTTGTTTAAGAAGAAAGATCTAAATTTGTGGCAGCGGAGATGGCTCGAATTACTTAAAGACTATGATATTACTATCTTGTACCATCCCGGAAAGCCAATGTAGTGGCTGATGCATTGAGCCAGAAGGCTATTAGTATGGGCAGTTTGGTGTATATTCCAGTTGGGGAGAGACCCCTTGCAGTTGATGTTCAGGCGTTAGCTAATCAGATGGTGAGGCTGGATATTTCTGAGCCCAGTCGAGTGATGGCTTGTGTAGTAGCTCGTTCTTCTTTATATGATCGTATTCGAGAGCGCCAGTATGATGATCCACACTTACTTGTCCTTAAGGACAGAGTTCAGCATGATGATGCTAGAGATGTCACTATTAATAGTGAGGGTGTATTGCGGATGCAGGGCCGGATATGTGTGCCCAATGTTGATGGCCTTCGTGAGTTGATATTGGAAGAGGCCCATAGCTCGCGGTATTCTATTCATCCAGGAGCCGCGAAGATGTATCGGGATTTGAAGCAGCATTACTGGTGGAGAAAGATGAAGAAAGATATTGTGAGCCATGTGGCTCGGTGTCTAAACTGTCAGCAGGTCAAGTATGAGCATCAGAGACCCTGGTGGGGTATTCCATCGTATTGATATTCCGGAGTGGAAGTGTGAAAGAATAACTATGGACTTTGTTGGTGGACTCCCTCGGACAGCGAGGAAGTTTGATTCAGTTTGGGTGGTGGTGGATAGGTTGACTAAGTCAGCTCATTTCATCCCAATGTGTACTACCTATACCTCAGAGCGGTTGGCGGAGATATTCATCCGTGAGATAGTGAGATTGCATGGAGTTCCTATTTCCATTATATCCGACAGAGGTACCCAGTTCACATCTCAGTTCTGGAGGACATTTCAGCGAGAGTTGGGTTCACAGGTAGAGTTGAGCACAGCATTTCATCCACAGACGGATGGGCAGTCTGAGCGTACTATTCAGATATTGGAGGACATGTTGCGTGCTTGTGTCATTGATTTTGGTGGTTCATGGGCTGATTATTTGCCTTTGGCGGAGTTTGCTTACAATAATAGCTATCAGCCCAGCATTCAGATGGCACCGTATGAAGCTTTATATGGGAGGCGGTGTAGGTCTCCGATTGGTTGGTTCGAGCCCGGCGAGGCTAGGTTGTTAGTGACAGTAGTTAGTCCAAGATGCCTTAGATAAGGTGAAGGTGATTCAGAAGAGACTTCGCACACTACTCAGTCACGTCAAAAGAGTTATGCGACCGGAAGGTCCGAGATGTGTCTTATTTAGTAGGTGAGAAGGTGTTGCTGAAAGTTTCGCCTACGAAAGGTGTTATGAGGTTTGGAAAGAAAGGGAAGTTGAGCCCAAGGTTTATCGGACCTTTTGAGGTGCTTAGGAAAGTTGGGGAGGTGGCTTATATGCTTGCTTTGCCACCCGCTTTGTCGGGAGTTCACCCGTGTTCCATGTATCTATGCTCCTAAAGTATGCTGGAGACCCGTCTCATGTGTTGGACTTCAACGACGATACGACTAGATGAGGATTTGACTTATGACGTGGAACCGCAGCCATTTTGGGTCGACAGGTTCGTAAGCCGAGATCTAAGGATATAGCTTCATGAAAGTGCAGCGGAGAGGTCGTCCCGTGGAGGAAGCAACTTGGGAGACCGAGCAGAAAATGCAGAGCAGATATCCACACTTGTTTGATGCTCCAGGTATGTTTTTAACCCGCTCGCGGACGAGCGTTTGTTTAAGTTGGGAGAATGTAACGACCCGGCCCGTCGTTACGGGAATTACCACCCCGTTACCTTGCATTTACAAATATTATGCTTTTAAAACAGTATTAGAGTATATCAGGTGAGTTAGAAGTGATTTGGATTGAAAATGAAACAAATAGCATGTTTGAAGAAAGCTTGAATATGAAAAGTCAACCAAGAGTTGACTATTGAGTTAGAGTGCTCTGAACCGGATTCTGATGATTCGACTAGTTCCGGGGGATCATTTATGACTTAGGAGAACAATCGGAATTGAATTCGGAGGTCCGGTGTAGTTTTAAGCTTGAATTGGCGAATGTTGAATTTTGGCGAAAACCGGATGGTAGGTGATATTTTGATCCGGGGGTCGGAATGGAATTCCGACAATTTCGTAGCTTCGTTATGTGATTTTGGATATGTCTGCAAATTTTCAGGTCATTCGGACATCGTTTGATCGGGTTTTGGGTTGAATGTTAGTTTTGAAAGTTTTGAAGAAACTTAGGCTTGAATCCGTGGATAATTGGTGATTTTGATGTTTAGGATGGTGTTTTTATGATTGGAACAAGTTCGAATAAGGAATTAGGATGTGTTGGTGTGTTTGAATGAGGTCCCGGGGCCTCGGGGTGTTTTCGGATGGTTAATCGGGAGAAAAACATGGAAATTGCAGGTTTGAGGAGTCCTGTCTCTGTTGTTTCCGCTCCTGCGGAATTATGGGCGCAGGAGCGGGTGCGCTGAAGCGGACCAGGAGCGCAGAAGCGCTGGGCACCGCAGAAGCGGAGCATTTTCCGCTGAAGCGGAATCGCGGAAGCGGACAGGGAGCCGCAGAAGCGGCCATCGCAGAAGCGGAAGGGAGCCGCTTAGGCGAGTCCGCAGAGGCGGACGCCTAGTCGCAGAAGCGGAAATATCCGCAGGAGCGATCGAGTCTCCGCAGAAGCGGACGCGTAGGAGCGGAAATTCTTCCGCAGAAGCGAAAATCGCTGTAAGTTAAGTGTATCAGAAGTGAGAAAAATTTCAGAACATTTCACACATTTGGGTCTCGGCTTTAGAGGCGATTTGGGCGATTTTGAAGAGAAACTCAAGGGAAATCATCAGGTAAGCAACTATGGACTTAAACTATGATTAGTATTGGTATTATTATGCAATTATATCATGAAAATGGAAGAATTTGGGGTGATTCATGGAAGATTTAACCCTAGGCTTGAACTTTAGAAAATCAAGGTTTTGAATGAGCAAACGGAGTCCGAATTTGGTAAAATTGATATGCTTAGACTCGTATTGAGATGAGGGTTCCGAATATGTGACTTTCGTAATTTTTCGAGAATCGTACCGAAAGTCAGGTTTTACCAACTTAGTGTAATTTTGCGAATTTCATATAAATTGAAGTGGGTTATGATTCTTTGACCCGTATTTGATATAATTATTGTTATTTGACTAGATTCTACACACGAGGCAACGAAATTCAAAGGAAAAGGCATCGCGGACGATTCTACGACCGGCTAGAGGTGAGTAGTTTGTGTATATTGTAGCTTGAGGGTTCGAAACCCCGGCTTAGCACATTGTGACACTAATAGGGCGTGGCTCGCACACCGTGGCAGGTGCGGGATTGATTGTGATTGGGGATTGAGACTTGGTCCATCCCAGGAATGAATAATATGTGGTTAGTGTTGGAAATACACCGTATTTGCTATATTTGTGGGCTGTAAGCCTTGTTTGGGGCCTCGTGCCGATCCGTAGCGTCCTTAGAGGACAATATTTATGTGATAGCCGTAATTGCTTAAATCACTGATCTCAGTCCTGGAAATTTTAATCACATTTTTGAAATGCTAAGTCACCGCTTTTACAAACCTAATAAAGATAAAAGTATTTTTCATAAATTATGAATCGAGAACTTGGAAATAAGGAAAATGAATTGTTTTGTGACTTAAATGCTTATTGTGGACCGAGTATGGGATCGGCCGCACGCCGCAGATGGTTGATGCGAGGATCGGCTCGCACGCCGCAGCCAGCATTGCGCTTGGGCTGCAGGAGCCCCTCCGAGTCTGTACACACCCCCAGGTGAGCGCCGTCGACGTTAAATTGGATCGGGCCACACGCCGTAGCGGTTATGTGCATTGCATTGCATCCGTATTTGTTGAATTACTCTGTGGTAGCTGTATGGTATTGTTGTTGCTAGTTCGTAGGAGATCCGGACTGTAGTGTAGCTTCATATTGTGGTATTTTGTGGATTTCTTACCGTCAGCTACATATATATATTTGTTACTCACTGAGTACTTAGTACTCACCCCTACTCCCTGCACTTTTTGTGTGCAGACTCAGGTACACAGGAGCAGTAGACGGACATCTCCAGCGTTTACATTGTCACATCGAGTTGCTGAGGTAGCTGCCTACGTCCGCAGAGCCTAGCTTCTCCCCTCATTCCAGTTGTTATTGTATATTTTGTATTCGGACTTGAGTACTTCTATATCGTACTCTCTATTTCCTGTTGGGTTTTGTTAGAGGCTCTAGACTTGTGACTCCGGATCTTTGGGAGTGTCAGTACTTTTGTTCAGCATTACTATTATTGGAGTTCTTAAACTCATATATTCTTCTTGGGTTGTCCATTTGGGGACTGGTATTGTGTTATAATTAAACTGTTGGTTTGGCTGGCCTAGCTTGATTGTTGGGCGCCATCACGACTGGAATTTGGGTCGTGACATATTTTATATTGTGTTTGTAATTGGTTGGTAAATATAGTAACAAGAAAAATTCCGTTAGTATTTTGTTAGCAACTATACTAATGGATACCAACTTGGTTGGTAAATCCGATAGTAAATTTTTAAAAATACGTTGGCAATCGGTTGGTAATGTTGTTTATGGAAAAGTTATGTTTAGTAAATTGTTGGTAATTTACAAACAAATTTCAAATTCATTAACAAACACTACAACAAATTTGATTATTAGTGATGAATTATTATGTCACCTAAAATTCATTTTTCGTCACCAAAGAATATTTGTGACAAAATTTGTTTTGTCAAATTTTCGTCCCTAAAACACTGTCGCTAATAGTATACAAAGGCAATTTTGTGTTTTGTCGCTAACTAAAATTATACTAATTACGAAATTTTTTTCGTCCCAAAATAGGTAGTATTTATGACGAGCCTGTTTGTCATAAATAGGATAAAAAAAGTCGTACCTAATAGTGGGTTTCGTCACTAAAAAATGTATTAATGTCGACGAAATTACCTCGTCACTAACTATTTAGTTTAATTAGTGACAACGTCAATCGTCTCTAAAATTATATATATTTCGCACTTGAATAAACATAATTTTGTTACTAAAGTCTATCTTTTATGTAAAAAAATATTTGTCCCTAAAAATATAAATTATCGACAACTTTGATTTTGTAAAAATGATTTACAATTTTGTAGATGAAACTATTATTTCATCACAAAAAATATTGCTTTCATATGATTAGTGACAATTAGAGTTGTCCTAAAACTAAGGAATTCGGGGTCAAACTATGATGTAGTCATTGCCAAAATAAAAGGTTTCTACAGGTAAAATTTTTGGTCACTAACTACAAACATTTGATTATGTTTCGATCCGTAGTGGTACTATTTATAATTAGTATTTTGTTATATTTTTCGTCAATTCAAAAATAAATCATTACATCAATTGGAAATATTTACGTAATAAAACATACAAGGTAATAACGATCTTCAAATCAAGAACAATATTAAAATAATATCTCATTACAAAATTCTTAAACTGAAACACATAAATAAAATAAAATAAAATTTATCTAACACGAAGTCGAATCGAAATACATTAATATTGATTATTGAAAGGGAAAAAAAGAGAGAGTTGCTTCCCTAAATGCTTAGTGCGTGCTTAAAAGTTTCACTCTTGAATAAATTTCCTAATAGCTTCACTCTTTTTGAATAAATTTCTATCTTCATCTACCTGCAAAAAGGAAAAGAAGTTATATTTTTAATACATACTTTTTTATCGCATGAGTTAGAGAAATCTCATTTTAAACCTATAAGTACAAATTAAATATTACTAGAAATTATAGAACGAGAAATAGGTATTGATAGAGGCACTTTTCCAATTGTTCTTTAGCCATAACCATAAGATTTGAGAAGACGATAAACTTTTGAGCAGTTAATCTCTCAAAAATTAAACAAGAGTAGATAAAAAAAATTCATATGCTTACAATTAATTAAAATAAAATAAGAACACCCTAATAAATATATACCTAATTTGTAATGCCCTAAATACATATTGAAAGAAAGTAAAATAGGATATATACCTTGTCTTAAAACGCCCGTCATCCCAGATTTGATCTTCTATGCAGTTAAATCAACAAATAGTTTTGGAAAAGAGAGGCAGGGGAGAGAGGTGATAAATTGATGGTAAAAATACTGCAGGTTTTACTTTGGAAGCAGTTTGATTTGGAGGATGAAGATCACTTAACGTGATATGAGGAGGGGAAATAGGGGGGAATTAAAAATAAGCAGTAATATTCAATTAAAAGAGGGATTTGGGGGAAAGAGGAGGGAAACTTGCCGCTAATTTTTTGCAAAAATTTGAAGAAAAAAGAGAAACATTTTTTCCCTAGAGAATTAAGCAGTATTTTATTTTATGATGAAAGAAAATTAAGTATTTTGTCAATGATAAAATAGTTTTACTGTAATAACTATGAAAATATTATTGCCAAATTATTAACACTTTGAATTTTTGTTAACAAGTAGAAATTCATAATTAAAAGTATTTATATCAATAATTAAACCCAATTGCCATTTATTAAAATCTACAAAAAAATTTATTATGTGACATTGTGTATAAATTTAACATCGTCAACTCATACTTTTATTATAATGAAAACAGAGGAGGATCCATTATTTTAAATAATAAGCGCCTCAGTAACTTTAACATAAAATTAGTTTTAGTACCCGCACGATGCGCGGACACAAATCATATCACAATTGTGACGTATATTATTTGAGTCATGTACAAATAACCTTAAAATATAAGTATTTAAGAAAAAAATTATATAACATTAGATATTAATTATAAAGTAGGATAAGAACTTATTATTCAATTCTCGTAGTAGACAATATTTTTTATTTGTAGTAATCTAACCACTTTATTTTAGTACTTGCATATATTTCGGTGTCAATCCTAAAAGAATACTGAATATATCAAGTTGTGATCTATCCAGTTTGAGCATATTATATCACATTATTTTAACAAAGTTCTTACATCACTTTATTTTTTACTAAAAGTCAGACATGTCTTATTCATCACATATTTTATATTAAAAAATTATTTTCTTGTAGTTATTGTATTATTTACTTAATAATTAAATTAATATCGTGCTTATTATCCTTTTAATAGTTTTTAATAAATATAAATATTTTATTCTTAAAATTTGGTATATTTATATGCTTGAAGCCTCTTATTCATAAATTTTTAATCATTTCAATTTATCAGTAATATTTTTTAATATAATTAATTATTCAATTAATTAAGTATAAATATTCTAACACTACCTTTTTTTTATAAATCTCTTCCCAACTATAAATTTTAAATAATTTTTATATTAATATTTTGCGTATAACCAAAATAATATCATATTTTATTTTAAATTTTAACTTTTAATTAGTCAAAAATATTAATACATAAGTTATTTTATTATTACTTTCCAATTTATTAAGTTCTCTTATAGTAATTATTTTGTATTAAATGTTGTTAAATTTTCTTTCTCTTTTAGATTTAAGATACAAATTTAATTTTTAATTATCTTAGTAAAATAGATATATTAGAAATTAATTTTATATTTTGAATTATATTATAATCATAGAAAAAATATTTCTTAATTGTTTGCACACATTATATATAAATATTGTAGTAATATTTTTGCTGTTTTATCTCTTTGCGTGATATTTTCAAAAATAAAAACAATTATGAAATAAAAAAAATCATCTAAAATTCAAATAATTCTTATTCTTCTATGTCGTAAATTGGACCGCAATTTCGAAATATTATCTTATACTTTCAAATTTAAACGAACGACCCTCAATTCAAATATTAAACTAAGTAGTCTTTCCCTTCCATTTCTAATAGTAATTTTTTAATTATTTGGCATAATTGTTGTTTAATCTAATATATAGTTTTATTATGTTTTATGTAGCTTTTCGTTAACTTGTAACATTATTTCATATTATTATACTACTTTCTTTATATAATATAGATAATATAATTCTTGTAATCATAAAATAAATATTTATTTTGTTTTAAATATTTCTCAAAAATTTTAAACTTTTTAAATTTTAGTAATATTTATAAGTATTGTATATTAACATTTATATTATTTTCTAAACTTATTATTTACAAATTTCCCCACATTATCTCTAATTTATTTTTATTATTCAATATTTTAGTTTTTGATTTTGTCTATTAGACTTGAAAAGTTGCAAGGGAATGCAAGGGAGTATTTAAATGCTAAAAAAGCTAGTCATACAGGTAAAGAATTTTCAGAAAAAGAGGGTAAGAAAGGAGGTGAAATATCAACAGAAAAAATGCTTGAGTAGTAGATGGAGAGTGTGAAGAACCAAGGTGTTACAGGTTTGCGTGTAGGAGATGCTTCAAAGACTAATAAGGGTACACCTATAACTAGTCATGATGTTCCTCCCAAAACAGCCTTAGCGAGGATTTTTACAGCAGTTAATCCTATAGTTCAAGCTTATGACTGTAGGTTGAGTTCTACTAAAGAAGTAACTGCTATGACAGCTGAAGCAGGATCAGTCGATCGAGCTAATGCACAAACACAATTAGGAAACAAGGCAGATGGTGATGGTGTTAATATGGTGCAAAGGCAAAAAATTATTAGGATTGTGGTAACTAATCCAGATGCTACTGATCGAAGAAGAACAACTATCAAACCTGGACAACAGCAAATTGAGGTAACTAATCTAGTTTTGGATACATGGCAACAACTATAAAAATACAATTATAAACAACAACTACAAAGATACAACTATAAACAACAACTATGCAGGCCAACAATTATAAAGATACAACTATAAATAGCAACTATAAAGATACAAGGAGAAAGATGAAATTTTACCTCTCAAAGGGGTACATCCATCGATATTGCACCGGACCTGCTATTCTTGCTTCATAAGCAAGATGAACGGGGAGATGCTCCATTGAATCAAAGAAGTTGGGAGGGAATATACGCTCCAATTTACAAAGAATTTCAGGTATTTCTTGTTCAAGTCTAACCATATCATCTTCCCGAATTGCTGTTGAAGTGAGATCCCTAAATAAAAGACTCATCTCAGCAAGTGGTTCCTAAACTTTTTGTGGTAATAGCTCACGAAACGTAATAGGGACGAATCTTTGCATGAATACATGACAATCGTGGCTTTTCATACCAAATAATTTATGTTTTTTCATGTCCACACACCTTCCCATATTTGAGACATATCCATCTGAAAATTTCAGATTCTCCATCCATTCACACAACACTTTTTCGACTTCTTGTCTAGTATATAACAAGCTTTCGGATATTCATCACCAACAGCATGTAATTCAGGGCGTCGGCAGAACTCTTTCAAGTCTTCTCTAGATTTGGCATTATCTTTTGTTTTACCATCTACGTCCAGCACTATGTTGAACACATTCTCAAAAAAGTTTTTCTCTATGTGCATAACATCTTGATTGTGTCGGATCAGATTTGTACTCCAATACGGTAAATCCCAAGATATGCTTTTTTTCTTCCAACCCGAAAACTTACTAATTTTGCCATTAACAATATCAGCCCCAAGCTCTGTCACCTTTTTCAACCCCAATTCATTTATCTCCTTCAATATATCATCACCTGACCGTATCGGAGGAGGATGCGTTCTAACCACTTTATTCTTTCTAAATAAATTTCTGTTATTTCTGTATGGATGATCCAGTTGTAGAAACTTATGATGATTGTCAAACCATGACTGTTTGCCACATTTAGTCAAAGTAAAAGCATATGTATTCTCCATACAATATGGACATGCCAGCCTACCTGCAGTACCCCATCCAGACAACATCGAATATGCAGGAAAATCACTTATTGTCCACATCAAAGCATCTTGCATGTTAAAATTTTGTTTCTTAGAGATATCATATGTGTCGACACCTATACTCCACAATTGTTTTAGTTCTCCAATCAAAGGCTGTAAGAAAACATCAAGCTTTTGCTTAGGGTTCTTCGGTCCAGGAACTTTAACCGACAAAAACAAATAGGACTCTTTCATACACATCCAAGGCGGCAAGTTGTATGGTGTCGCAACTATTGGCCAAGATGAATACTGTTGACCTGTTTGTCCAAATGGTTGAAAACCATCTGTGCATAGCTCCAACCTGACATTACGACTTTCAGCTGCAAAAGATGGATGCATGAACGAACAATAAATTAAATAAAATATCAAAGATGTCCTTTTGGTCAGCAGCCAAGACGACCCTAAGCTCCTCAAACTCCCTTTTATTAATGGCAGAATATATATATATATATATATATATATATATATATATATATATATATATATATATTGTTTTTCCTTTACTCTTATTTTCTATCTTTTAATTTGTTTGCTTAGAATTATTTTAAAAATCTTAATTGTTAGAAATTTAAAATCCATAAAATCTCCAAATATTAATTTTTGAGTTCCGTAATTTTATTTTTGATTCTTAATTAAACTATGTTCATACTAATTAACTAATCACATGAATTATACATATATTCTTTGGTTATTATATTATCATATAAATTAATAAATTTTAATTGCACCAAACTATTTAATTCGTATAAAATAATAAAATTTTAATTGCACCCATG
The DNA here is from genome assembly GCA_032618575.1 of Nicotiana noctiflora. NCBI lineage: Eukaryota > Viridiplantae > Streptophyta > Magnoliopsida > Solanales > Solanaceae > Nicotiana > Nicotiana noctiflora. The sequence continues at coordinate 49,517 of JASVEL010004198.1, forward strand.
TTTGAATGATTAAATATAAACTAGGTCCAACATAATTTATAGCTAATTATTTAATGTTCGAATATGCAATGAAATTATTACTAATTAATATTAGAACTAGTATTATTCAATCTATTAATAAATTACAAAACAAAATCCTTATCTATTAATAAACTTTTCAAATCGATGAAATATCAGTCGGCAAGTATACTAATAGATACCATTCGGTTGGTAATTTACCAACGCATTTTAAAGTACTTGGTAAAATTAGCAACAAAATCCTTCTGTTGGTAAATAATTGGTTGGTAATTCATTACTAATCTGTTAATAAATAATACTTTATTTTTTCCACCATATTTAACAACGAATATGTACTCCATTGGTAATATTACCAACGAAAAATGTTTGTTCGTAATATTTGAGTTGGTAATCCGTTAGTAAGCAGTTGCTATATTTGCCGCCTATTTTTCCCGCCATATTTACCAACTAAATTATTTAGTTAGTAAAATTTTGGTTGGCAATTCATTAGGAATCTATTACTAAATTCTGAATAATAAATTAGTTACCATTTTGTTAGCAATTTGTTGCTAATATACTAACAAATTCGGGGCGTTGGTAAAATTCGTTAGCAATTGGGGTTTTTTTTGTAGTGTTTGACCGACCAACGTTGATTGGTAAGGCTCGATCGGTTTTTAGCGATTTTCTAGCAGTGGTTCATTGCAAATGAAATTTAAGTTATGAGAGTTCTTAGAATGACATTAATTATTAGGGGAATATGGAGGTCAAGATGTAGCTCTAAATATGAATCAGAGAGACCTTCGTTATATCGATCAAAAACTAACATTTTAAATAATATTTTGCAGGTTACTAAAAAGCAATTTGGAAGGGCAAAGATTAGGAACAGCTGGAATAATCTACGTCAAGCCTGTGGAGCTCCCTTGCACCAAAGAACCAGCCTCGTGGTGAGGTGGATCAGGCCTCCTGGTATTCAAGTAAAACTCATAGTGATGAATGATGTATTTAAGGACAATGTGGAGGAGGAGGCCTGGTCAGAAATAGAGAAGTAGAGATAATATTTGCTTATTGTGAGTCATCACTTATTTTATTAATCATTTCGAGCTTCTGAGGTCTTGAAAACCTCATTTATAGTTGCCTCGATTTGCGAGCACAGTTCGGGCACGAAGCTGAAAAATTTTTATGTTGAAATATGTGAAATATGTGAAAAATTTAAGGAATTTTGATATTAATATTGATATGGTTGACTTTGGTCAACATTTTTGATAAACGGACCCGGAACCGTGATTTGACGGTCTCATAAAATCCGTAGAAAAATATGGAACTTGGGCGTATGCCCGGAATTGAAATCCGAGGTCTAGAACCCCGTAAAAGAATTTTTCTGTTAAATTGTTTTCTGAAAATGTTTAAAGAAAATGAAACTGAAATTTGATTGAAAAGTGGTGATATCGGACTCGTATTTTGGTTCCGACACCCGGTACAGGTCAAATATATTAGTTAAGCGCTTCCTGTAAAGTTTGGTTGAAAACGGACGTCGTTTGACGTGTTTCGGCCTTAATTTGGAAATTTTGGAAATTATGAAATTTGAAAGAATTCTTGAGTTTTAAGGCTCAATTCATTGATTTTCATGTTATTTTGGCGATTTGATCGCGCGAGCAAGTTCGTATGATGTTTTTAAGTCAGTGTGCATAATTGGTTTGGAGCCCCGAGGGCTCGGGTGAACTTTGGATAGGCCACGAGATCAATTTTTCATGTTAGAAGTTGTTGTCAGCACCTGGTCTGCAGAGTTCGCAAATGCGAACAATAGTTCGCAAATGCGAACTCCCCAATAATCTGCAGAGTTCGCAAATGCGAACAATAGTTCGCAAATGCAAACTCCCCAATAGTCTGCCTGAGTTCGCAAATGCGAACAATAGTTCACATTTGCAAACTTCCCCATATTTAGCCTGTGTTCGCAAATGCGAACAATAGTTCGCAAATGCGAACTTCTCAGTTTTGCCTTGGCTTCGCAAATGCGAACAAAAGTTCGCAAATGCGAACTTCCCAGCCTTAGCTTATTTTTCAAACTCCAGAAATTGGTCGGGGTTCGCAATTGCGAACCCATGTTCGCAAATGCGAACACAGAGACCTGTAAATCACAATTTCCACCTTCATTCTTCACATTTCACAACCCAAAAACACCCATTTGCGATTCTTCACGAATTCCCTCTTCTTCAAAACAATTGTAAGTTACTTTTTACTTAATTCTTTCAATTCCTAACAACATTAAACATGTTTTTCAATAGAAATCAAAGGTTTTCATGTTAGAATTTCTTGTTTTTGGTAAAATATAAGGTTTTTCATGAATTAGAAAATTGGACCTCGAATTGAGGTCCGATTTTGAAACAAATCATATACTTGAACTCGCGGGGGAATGGGTAACCGGATTTTGGTCCGAACCTCGAGTTCCGACCATGTGGGCCCGGGGTCGAATTTCACTATTCCGGGCAGAATGTTGTAAAAGTTGAAATTGGCTTTATGAATTAGTTTGTTGAGTAGTATTGATGATATTAAATCAATTGTGTACAGATACGATAGGATTGGAGCCGAATTTGAAAGGAAAAGGCATTGCCACAGATTGAGTTGTTCGTAAAACATTTGAGGTAAGTGTTTGTTCTATCCTAGTTTGAAGGAATAGGAATTTAGTTATGAATAAATTATTGATTAAGAGTTATTGGTGTTATACCAGTAATGGAGATAAATTGTTGAAATTATTATCAATTATTGGTTTAAAACCGGTAATTATAAATATTATTGATGTAGAGATTATTGGCTAAATGCCGGTAATATATATATATTTATGAATTGGGATCGTGTGGCGCGCCGACCACTTATATATATATATTTATGAATTGGGATCGTGTGGCGCGCCGACCACTTATATAATAAGAAAAGGGATCGTGTGGCACGCCAACCACAAAGTGATTTAAATCTTGGCATTGGTCATAGTTGCCGGTAGCCTATTGATATATTTGGGAGCGGGTGGTACGCCTACCACATGATGTAGTTATTGTGATAGTTGGGAGCGGGTGGTACGCCTACCACGAGATATGAAATGAGAAAGGAATTGAGACATGAAAGTAAGATTTATTCTGTTGATTAGATTATTCTGGATATCACGAGTTATTGACTGTTATTTCAGAGCAGAGTCTTTCCTTATAAATGTCTTGTATATATATATATATATATATATATATATATATATATATATATATATATATCCTTATAAATGTTTTTGGTACATGTATATATATATATATATTGCAAATGTACAGGTTTATGTGGGTGACTGGCCTTAGTCTCGTCACTATTTCGCTGGGATAGGCCAGGCACTTACCAACACATGGGGTCGGTTGTGCTGATACTACACTCTGTGCTCTTTTTGCGCAGATACAGGTTACGGACAGCAGCAGCGGTAGTTGCGATTTGTGGATTTTCCGACTACTGAGACTAGGAGGTAGCCTTGCAGGCTTCCGCAGGACCCGTTGTCTCTTCTATCTATGCTTTTCATTCTGTTATCTCATGTAATCGAGATAAACAGCTTATATATTCTTTCAGACAATTGTGTGTATTATTCTTAGAAGTTCGTGAGTATTGTGACACCAGTCTTGGGTAGTGTATCATGTTTGGGTTTTCTTTATCATATTTAACTAAGTCTTCCGCTAAGTTTGATTATTCCGCTGTAATTTATATGTTTCAATTTTAATGTCTTAATAATAAATCGGTAATTAATGGAGGTGTAATTAATATTTGGCTTGCCTAGCTTCTACTAGTAGGCGCCATCATGACCCCCGATGGTGGGAAATCTGGGTCGTGACAAGTTGGTATCAGAGCACTAGGTTGCACAGGTCTCACAACTCACGAACAACCTTAGTAGAGTCTAAAGGATCGGTACGGAGACGTCTGTATTTATCCTCCAAAGGCTACAGAGTTAGGAAAATATTCCCTTTATTCTTTTCAGTCGTGCGACTTGATCTTTCAAATGTTAATTGAATTTCTACTCTGTTCTTCCGCAGATGGTAAGAACACGTGCATCTTCATGTAGTGACCAGCAGCCCGAGGTCCCAGCAGCGGCAGCTCCCACTAGGGGCAGAGGCCGAGGTCGAGGTCGCACTAGAGGCCAAGGTAGGGGCAGAGCTCAGCCCCGAGCAGCAGCACGAGTGGCAGAACCTCAGGCTCATATCGAGGAGGAAGTTCCAGCCCCAGCAGCTCCAGTAGGCCCAGCTCAGGTCCCAGGAGGAGTTTTGTTTTCACCGGATCTTCAGGATGCTTTGGTCCGGATAGCAGGTTTTATGGATCATATCACCATAGCAGGTTTATTACCAGTAGCACCAGCCACTTCTCAGGCTGGAGGAGGTAATCAGACTCCTGCTACGCGCACTCCGGAGCCAGTAATTCCCCAGGCTCAGGTTCCTGTGATTCAGCCAGTTGAGGCAGCTCGGCCTATTATTGTGACTCCGTCTAATGATGGTGCAGCCATGTCCGCCAATGCGTTATGGAGATTGGACAGGTTTACCAAGCTGTTCACTACCACATTCAGTGGCACTCCTTCGGAGGATCCACAGGATTTCCTATACAGCTGCCACGAAGTTCTCCGTACTATGGGTATTGTGGAGACTAATGGTGTGGACTTTGCTACTTTTTGATTATCTGGTTCCGCCAAGACTTGGTGGAGGGATTATTGTCTATCCAGGCCAGCGGGATCATCATCTTTGACTTGGGGGCAATTTGCGGAATTATTCTTGGAAAAGTTCCTTCCAGCAACTCAGCGGGAGGTTATGCGCAGACAATTTGAGCGTCTTCATCAGGGTTCTATGTCTGTCACACAGTACGAGACTAGGTTCGTGGACCTGGCTCGTCATGCTATTATCATACTTCCCACAGATCGGGAAAGGGTGAGAAGGTTTATTGATGGCTTGAATCAGCCAATTCGACTACAGATGGCTTTGGGGGCAGGAACTGAAATCACTTTTCAGGAGGCGGCTAATGCAGCCCGCCGGATCGAGATGGCTCTATCACAGGGATGTAAGACATGGATCAGATAAGAGATCTCATAATTCGGGTATATTTAGTGGTACCGCGTCTAGAGGTAGAGATTCTATGATAGAGGCCATCCTCCTAGGCCTTATCAGTCAGCTCTTCAGGTTTCTCATGATGCTTCTGGTGATCGAAATTCTCAGCCACGCTACTCTGATCAGCAGCCTATCAGTGCACCACCACTTCGCTATTTTCAGCAGCCGAGGGCTTGTTTTACGTGCGGTGATCTTAGGCACATTGCAAAGTATTGCCCTCGAGCTTCTGACGGATCTCACCAGCAGGGTTCTCGTGCCATGATTCAGGCCCCAGTTCCCTCACAGCCTGCCCAGCCGGCTAGAGGCGGAGGTAGAGGACATAGAGGTGGAGGTAGAGGTCATAGAGGTAGAGCTCAGACCGATAGAGGTAGAGACCAGCCAGCAGCTGATCGTCCTAGAGATACTGCTCAGGGTGGTGGGGCACAGCCCCGATGTTATGAACTTCCTGCTAGACCAGAGGCTGAGTCCTCAGATGCTGTTATTACAGGTATTATTTTGGTTTGTGATAGAGAGGCATCAGCATTATTTGACCCCGGGTCTACATATTCGTACGTGTCTTCCTATTTTGCACCATACTTGGTTTAGCCTAGTGATCCACAGGGTGTTCCTGTTCATGTGTCTACACCAGTAGGCGATTCTATTGTGGTTGATCGAGTTCATCGGTCATGTATTATAGTAATTGAGGATCTCGAGACCCGTGCTGATTTATTACTCCTAAATATGGTGGACTTTGATATTATACTAGGCATGGACTGGCTATCTCCATATCATGCTATTTTAGATTGCCATGCCAAGACTGTGACTTTAGCTCTGCCGAATTTGCCTCGTATAGAGTGGAAAGGAATTTCAGGTCATACTAGTCGCAATGTTATTTCTTATGTTAAGGCTCACCGTATGGTTGGAAAGGGATGCTTGGCTTATTTGGCCTATGTCCGTGATTCTAGTGCCGAGGTTCCTTCTATTGACTCTGTGCCTGTGGTTCGCGAATTTCCTGAAGTATTTCCTTCAGACTTACCAGGTATGCCGCCCGATAGGGACATTGATTTTTGCATTGATTTGGCTCCAAGCACTCAGCTCATTTCCATTCCCCCATATCGTATGGCTCCGCCAGAGTTAAAAGAATTGAAGGAACAGTTGCAGGATTTACTTGAAAAGGGTTTCATTAGACCCAGTGTTTCGCCATGGGGTGCACCAGTATTATTTGTAAAGAAGAAAGATGGTTCGATGAGAATGTGCATTGACTATCGACCGTTAAACAAGGTGACTATCAAAAATAAATATCCACTTCCGCGAATTGATGATTTATTTGACCAGCTTCAGGGTGCCAAGGTATTTTCAAAGATAGATTTGAGATCTGGCTATCATCAGCTGAAGATTAGGGCATCTGATGTCCTAAGACAGCGTTCCGCACTCGGTATGGACATTATGAATTTCCGGTCATGTCTTTTGGGTTGACAAATGCTCCAGCAGCTTTTATGGAATTAATGAATCGGGTGTTCCGGCCTTATTTAGACTTGTTTGTAATAGTCTTCATTGATGATATATTAATATATTCCCTCAGTCAGGAGGAGCATGCGCAACATCTCAGAGTGGCCTTACAGACTCTGAGAGATAGCCAGCTATATGCAAAATTTTCAAAGTGTGAATTTTGGCTAAGTTCAGTTGCATTCCTAGGGCATATTGTGGCGGTAGCAGGTATTCAGGTTGATCCGAAGAAAATTGAGGCAGTCAAGAACTGGCCTAGACCGACATCAGCCACGGATATTCGGAGTTTCTTGGGGTTAGCGGGTTATTATCGCCGATTCGTAGAAGGATTTTCGTCTATTGCAACCCCACTGACCAGATTGACCCAGAAGGGTGTTCAATTTGAATGGTCCGATGAATGTGAGGCGAGCTTTCAAAAGCTCAAGACAACCTTGACCACAGCACCGGTATTGGTTTTACCCACAGGTACGGGACCTTATACTGTTTATTGTGATGCTTCCCATATTGGGCTTGGTGCAGTGTTAATGCAGGATGGCAAGGTTATTGCCTATGCTTCGAGGCAGCTGAAGATTCATGAGAAGAACTATCCAGTGCGTGATCTAGAATTGGCAGCGATTATTCACGCATTGAAGATCTGGAGGCATTATTCGTATGGTGTAGCATGTGAAGTATACACCGATCATAAGAGTCTTCAGTATTTGTTTAAACAGAAAGAGTTGAATTTGAGGCAGAGAAGGTGGTTAGAATCCTAAAAGATTATGATGTCACCATTTTATATCATCCGGGAAAAGCAAATGTGGTGGCCGACGCTTTGAGTAGGAAGTCAGCCAGTATGGGTAGCCTTGCTTATATTCCATTCAATCAGAGACCACTTGCTTTGGATGTTCAGTCATTGGCCAACCGATTTGTGAGGTTGGATATATCTGAGCCTAGTCGAGTACTAGCTTGCACGATTGCTCGCTCTTCATTATTGGAGCGTATTCGCGATCAACAATATAATGATTCTTATTTATGTGACCTTAGAGATACGGTTCACCGAGGAGGTGCTAAACAGGTCACCTTAGATGCGGATGGGATCCTGAGGATGCAAGGGCGCATTTGTGTGCCAAACGTTGATGGGCTTAGAGAATTGATTCTAGAATAAGCTCACAGTTCGCGATATTCCATTCATCCAGGCGTAGCAAAAATGTATCGAGATTTGCATCTACATTATTGGTGGCGCAGAATGAAAAAGGATATTGTGGCTTATGTAGCACGGTGTCTTAATTGTCAGCAGGTTAAGTATGAACATCAGAGACCTGGCGGTTTATTTCAGAGAATTGAACTTCCTGAATGGAAGTGGGAGCAAATCACGATAGATTTCGTTTCTGGACTTCCGAAGACTCGGAAGAAGTTTGATGTTGTTTGGGTGATTGTTGATAGGCTGACCAAGTCGGCTCATTTTGTTCCTATTGCCACTACCTATTCATCCGAGAGGTTAGCCGAGATTTATATCAGGGAGATCGTTCGCCTTCATGGCGTGCCAATCTCTATTATTTCAGATCGAGGTGCACAGTTTACCTCACATTTCTGGAAGGCGGTTCAACGAGAGTTAAGAATGCAAGTTCAGCTAAGTACAGCCTTTCATCCCCAAACGGATGGTCAGTCCGAGAGGACTATTCAGATACTGGAAGATATGCTACGGGCGTGTGTTATTGATTTTGGAGGTTCGTGGGATCAATTCCTGCCGTTGGCAGAGTTTGCTTATAATAATAGTTATCAATCGAGCATCCGGATGGCTCCTTATGAAGCATTGTATGGTAGGCGGTGTCGTTCTCCGGTTGGATGGTTTGAACCGGGAGAAGCTCGGTTATTGGGTACGGATTTAGTTCAGGAGGCCTTAGATAAGGTCAAGATTATTCAAGATAGGCTTCGCACGACTCAATCCAGGCAAAAGAGCTATGCAGATCGCAAGGTTCGAGATATAGCTTTCATGGTTGGGGAGCGAGTATTGCTCCGAGTGTCGCCTATGAAGGGCATAATGAGATTTGGAAAGAAGGGCAAACTTAGCCCTAGGTTTATTGGGCCATTCGAGATTCTTGATCGTGTGGGAGAAGTGGCATATAAACTTGCCTTGCCACCTAGCTTATCAGCTTGTACATCCAGTGTTTCATGTGTCCATGCTTCGAAAACATCACGGCGATCCGTCGCACGTGTTAGCCTTGTCCAATTGGACAAAGATCTGTCCTATGAGGAGGAGCCGGTAGCTATCCTAGATCGGCAGGTTCGACAGTTGAGGTCGAAGAGTTTTCCTTCCACGCGAGTTCAGTGGAGAGGTCAGCCTCCCGAGGCATCGACCCGGGAGTCCGAGTCTGATATGCAAAGCCATTACCCACATTTGTTCCCTGACTCAGGTACTTCCTTCTCTTGTTCATTGGAGGACGAACGGTTGTTTTAGAGGTGGAGATTATGACGACCCAAAGGGTCATCACTTATTTTATTAATCATTTCGATCTTCTGAGGTCTTGAAAACCTCATTAATAGTTGCCTCGATTTGCGAGCATAGTTCTGGCACGAAGCTGGAAAATTTTTATGTTGAAATATGTGAAATATGTGAAAAATTTAAGGAATTTTGATATTAATATTGATATGGTTGACTTTGGTCAACATTTTTGATAAACGGACCCGGAACCGTGATTTGACGGTCTCAGAAAATCCGTAGAAAAATATGGAACTTGGGCGTATGCCCGAAATTGAAATCCGAGGTCTAGAACCCCGGTAAAAGAATTTTTCTGTTAAATTGTTTTCTGAAAATGTTTAAGGAAAATGAAACTGAAATTTGATTGAAAAGTGGTGATATCGGACTCGTATTTTGGTTCCGACACTCGGTACAGGTCAAATATATTGGTTAAGCACTTCCTGTAAAGTTTGGTTGAAAACGGACGTCATTTGACGTGTTTCGGCCTTAATTTGGAAATTTTGGAAATTATGAAATTTGAAAGAATTCTTGAGTTTTAAGGCTCAATTCATTGATTTTGATGTTATTTTGGCGATTTGATCGCGCGAGCAAGTTCGTATGATGTTTTTAAGTCAGTGTGCATAATTGGTTTGGAGCCCCGAGGGCTCGGGTGAACTTTGGATAGGCCACGAGATCAATTTTTCATGTTAGAAGTTGCTGTCAGCACCTGGTCTGCAGAGTTCGCAAATGCGAACAATAGTTCGCAAATGCGAACTCCCCAATAATCTGCAGAGTTCGCAAATGCGAACAATAGTTCGCAAATGCGAACTCCCCAATAGTTTGCCTGTGTTCGCAAATGCGAACAATAGTTCGCAAATGCGAACTCCCCATATTTAGCCTGTGTTCGCAAATGCGAACTTCCCAGTTTTTCCTTGGCTTCGCAAATGCGAACAAAAGTTCGCAAATACGAACTTCCCAGCCTTAGCTTATTTTTCAAACTCCAGAAATTGGTCGGGGTTCGCAATTGCAAACCCATGTTCGCAAATGCGAACACAGAGACCTGTAAATCACGATTTCCACCTTCATTCTTCACATTTCACAACCCAAAAACACCCATTTGCGATTCTTCACGAATTTCCTCTTCTTCAAAACAATTGTAAGTTACTTTTTACTTAATTCTTTCAATTCCTAACAACATTAAACATGTTTTTCAATAGAAATCAAAGGTTTTCATGGTAGAATTTCTTGTTTTTGGTAGAATATAGGGTTTTTCATGAATTAGGAAATTGGACCTCGAATTGAGGTCCGATTTTGAAACAAATCATATACTAGAACTCGTGGGGGAATGGGTAACCGGATTTTGGTCCGAACCCCGAGTTCCGACCATATGGGCCCGGGGTCGAATTTTACTATTCCGGGCAGAATGTTGTAAAAGTTGAAATTGGCTTTATGAATTAGTTTGTTGAGTAGTATTGATGATATTAAATCAATTGTGTATAGATACGATTGGATTGGAGCCGAATTTGAAAGGAAAAGGCATTGCCACAGATTGAGTTGTTCGTAAAACATTTGAGGTAAGTGTTTGTTCTATCCTAGTTTGAAGGAATAGGAATTTAGTTATGAATAAATTATTGATTAAGAGTTATTGGTGTTATACCGGTAATGGAGATAAATTGTTGAAATTATTATCAATTATTGGTTTAAAACCGGTAATTATAAATATTGTTGATGTAGAGATTATTGGCTAAATGCCGGTAATATATATATATATATATATATATATATTTATGAATTGGGATCGTGTGGATATATATATATATATATATATATATATATATATATATATATATATATATTTATGAATTGGGATCGTGTGGCGAGCCGACCACTTATATATATATATATATATATATTTATGAATTGGGATCGTGTGGCGCACCGACCACTTATATAATAAGAAAAGGGATCGTGTGGCACGCCGACCACAAAGTGATTTAAATCTTGGCATCGGCCATAGTTTCCGGTAGCCTATTGATATAGTTGGGAGCGGGTGGTACGCCTACCACAAGATGTAGTTACCGTGATAGTTGGGAGCGGGTGGTACGCCTACCACGAGATATGAAATGAGAAAGGAATTGAGACATGAAAGTAAGATTTATTCCTGTTGATTAGATTATTCTGGATATCACGAGTTATTGACTGTTATTTCAGAGCAGAGTCTTTCCTTATAAATGTCTTGTATATATATATATATTGCAACTGTACAGGTTTATGTGGGTGACTGGCCTTAGTCTCGTCACTAGTTTGCTGGGATAAGCCAGGCACTTACCAGCACATGGGGTCGGTTGTGCTGATACTACACTCTGCGCTCTTTTTGCGCAGATACAGGTTACGGACAGCAGCAGCGGCAGTAGCGACTTGTGGATTTTTCCGACTACTGAGACTACGAGGTAGCCTTGCAGGCGTCCGCAGGACCCGTTGTCTCTTCTATCTATGCTTTTCATTCTGTTATCTCATGTAATCGAGATAAACAACTTATATTTTCTTTCAGACAATTGTGTGTATTATTCTTAGAAGTTCGTGAGTATTGTGACACCAGTCTTGGGTAGTGTATCATATTTGGATTTTCTTTATCATATTTAACTAAGTCTTCCGCTAAGTTTGATTATTCCGCTGTAATTTATATGTTTCAATTTTAATGTCTTAATAATAAATCGGTAATTAATGGAGGTGTAATTAATATTTGGCTTGCCTAGCTTCCACTAGTAGGCGCCATCATGACCCCCGATGGTGGGAAATTTGGGTCGTGACACTTGTGGATTCGATATAGGACTATGCACCAACAATCTCGTAGAAGCAGAAGCAATGCTTTACGGTCTAAAATGGTGTGCAAGTAGAGGCTTCTACATGACCTACGAAGACATTGATTCGATGCTTCTAACAAAATGCATCAATAAGGAATGGATGCCTCCACGGAGAATAGCTAAACAAGTCAATGATATCCAGAAATTAGTAAAAAATTATGGATTTAGTATTAACCACTATTATAGGGAAGCAAAGAAGCCAGTTAATAAACTGACAGCCCTTAGCCATGGTGTTATTGGAATCCATACCTTCAACTCCTTCTCTGAGCTTTCTAGACAAGTTAGAGGCATGTTTAACAAGGATAAGTGGAGCTTTCCAACCTTCAAGGTTAGACACCCAAAATGTAACGATCCGACCTGTCGTCACGGAAGTTAACGCCCCGTTTTCTCCGTTTTATGTTTCTTTTGGTTTCATTAATTATATGTTTTAGGAGAATTTGAAGTAATTCGGATAAAGTTCGGGTAAAAATGAGAAAATAAGTTTCTTTATGAGAAGGTTAGTTTGGAAAAGTGAAGCGAATGTTGACTTATGAGTTAGCAGGCTCGGAATGGATTTCCGATGATTCGACTAGTTTCGGGGGATGATTTGTGACTTAGGAGCGCAATTGGAGTTTAATTTGGAGATGCGGTGTAGAATTAGGCTTGAATTGGCTAAGGTTAGAATTTGGCGAATTTCGGTGGATATGTGAAATTTTGATCCGAGGGTCGGAATCGAATTCCAAGAGTTTCTGTAGCTTTGATATGTGATTTATGATGTATGTGCAAAATTTTAGGTCATTCGAACGTCGTTTGGTTGGTTTTTGATCAAATGTGTGTTTCGGAAGTTTTTGAAAAACTTAGGCTTGAATCCTATGTGAATTGATGATTTTAATGTTGTTAGGTGTGTTTTGATGATTGGAACAAGTTTGGAAGATGTTTTGGGATATGTTGGTGCCTTTAGTTGAGGTCTCGGGTGTGTTTCGGGTTGTGATCACGCTTTTATTTGATGTTTCAACGTCGTATCTTTGGACATAAAGGGGTACTATATTGAACAATGAGCTCTGATTATTGTTTTAAATGAAGCATTAAATCCGTATCATAATTACAGACCCATATAAAAAAGAATCATCGAATTTAGACATCGTATGAGGATTTTATGGCCATTTTACTAAGATTGCCCAGATTTTTATGTTAATGATGAAATTGTCCCTGACGGTGTATTAAAAACCTGCACTATTTGAAACCTTAAAACCTACATATCTCATTCTTTATAAGGTCAAATTGAGTGTTTCAAAAGCCTAAATTCATTAGAAGTTCACAAGGAATCCATTGGGAGTAGTAAAATGCGTGAACAATATACCTATAATGAGCAGGTCGAGTTTTCTTTCAATTTTGGAACGGAAAGAAGCTTCTGAGGCGATATTTTTAGAAAGAATTCGTGGGATTTCATCAGGCAAGAGTTCTTAGACTCAGATTATGTTGTTATGATGGAAAAACATAGATTAAACACTGAAAAACTGAGGATTTAAGGGGTAAAAATGGAGGTTAGGGCTTGAAATCTAAGAAGGTGTAAAGCTAGAATTTGAGGGATTAAACGGACTCCGATTTCTATGAACTTTATAGGTACGGACTCGTGGAGAGACGAGGAATCCGTTGGTATAGTTTATAGAGTTTTCGAGAAGCAAGCCCGAGGCTCGGATTTTACCAACTTCGTGAATTTTAGTACTTTTCGTGTAGTTTTGATCGGGTTATGTTTCTTTGACTCATATTTATGTATTCACTGTGGTTTTGACCAGATTCGATGCGTGAGGAGGTCGATACGAAAGGAAAAGGCATTGCGGACCAGTCTACGAACGGTTAGAGGTGAGTGGTTGGTTTATATGATGGCCTGAGGGTTTGAAACCCCGGGTTATCACATTTTGACACTATTTTGGGTGTGACTCGCACCCCATGACATGTGCGGGATTGTTTATGATTGGAGATTATGACTTGGTCCATCCCGAACAAGAATAATCCTATACTGGAAATTGATACGTACCCTATGTTGAAAATATCCGGGCTTATTGACATGTTTGAGGCCTTCTGCCGACCTGTAGCATCCTTAGAGGATGAATATTATTGTGATGGCATGATTTGTAAAATCATTGATCTCAATCCTGATTTTAATCACTATTATGAACTGCTAAGTCACTTTTCCTGAAAGTAAATAACTAAAGTATATTCTTTTTAATGAGTTGGAAATTGGGGAAAAATAAATTGAAACTGTTATGTGACTCATATGCATATTGTGGACTGAGTATAGATCGGGCTGCACGCCGCAGTAAATATTATGACTAAATATGGACCGAGCTGCACGACGCAGTAACTAATATGACTAAATATAGATCGGGTTGCATGCCGAAGCGAATATTATGACTGAATATGGATCAGGTTGTACGTCGTAGCGCATGTTATGATTATATTGCGCTTGGGCTGAAGGAGCCCCTCCGGAGTCTGTACACACCTCCAGGGAGCGCCGTCGAAGTTAAATGGATCGGGATGTACGTTACAGCGTATTCATGTGCATATGCATTGCATTCTTACATTATACTTGACTGTTATATTTGAAGTTGTGTTGTTGTTGGTTCGTAGTAAGGTATCAAACTGTTAGTTTTAGCTTTACTCTATCGCATTTCATGGATTTCTTATTTTCAGACATTTTATATGTTTATTACACACTGAGTAATTGGTACTCACCCCTACTCTCTGCACCTTGTGTGTAGATTCAGGTACACCTGAGGCTTAGCTGAGCAGTCTTTGTTCCAGAGTTTATCAGAAATATATATATATATATATATATATATATATATATATATATATATATATATATATATATATATATATATATATATATATATATATATATATATATATATATATATATATATATATATATATATATATATATATATATATATATATATATATATTCCTACTTGTGTATTTTGGTTCAAATATTATTATCTAGTTTTGTTTAGAGGCTCTACACTCATGACCCTAGATCTTTTGAGAGTATTTTTATCATACTTCATATTCTTCCGTATTATTCTTCTATAAATATTGGATTATTATTCTAGGACTATTATATTCTCTATAAACTGTAGGTTTGAGATTTCTCATTGATTGGAGAGCGACTGTTGGTCAGGCTTGCCTAACTTTAGGGTTGGGCGCAATCACGACCAGGTTTGGGTCGTGACACAAAAACTGTACATATTGTATATGAAACCCCATAAACTACTCATCATCAACTTGTTAACTTTTATTTGGACAAACATAACTACTCCCAGCTCAAAGGATCATGTACACAATTGAATGTCAAACTCAATTGTAACTTTTTGCACATCAACGATTAATGGAGATAAATTTTTTTTAAAAAAAAATTAATGTCAAATATTATGAGATGTTTACGAAAAAATTGTTATTCCTCGAAATTATTTTCTGAAATTTTGTGACCTAGCCATATTTATTTCTTTTTTTTTAATTAAGAAAAAGTCGTATCGGTGGTTAGGTTGCCTTTTCTACAGTCAAACATCTTTATAACAGTCTCGTACGTTTCGATACTTTTTGGTTGCTATAGCAAAATGTTGTTAAATAGAATATATATTATAACACAACGTTAAAAATTGGTTCTAGCGAAAACTTGACTGGTATAGTAAAGTACGATTATAAATAATGATTGTTATAGAGTTGTCTCACTAATAAATACACTGTATAATATATATGGTAGGGATGTGATGTCTTGGCTCTATCATGAAGCAAGCTAAATTTAATGAATTTCATTTATTCTATCATCATGGAGAAGTTAAATTGATTAGAATTCATCGTTCGAGAAGAATCAATATTGAGTTTAGAAAATTCAAAATTCATGAGTAAATAGAAGTTAAAAGTGGATCAATAAGCAAGTAATCAATTTCCTATTTCATGCTGCAAAGGTTGTTAAATACGCATCTCCATATGTCAACAAAAAGTCAGGACTCTTTTCTTTCAAAATTTTCCAAAGTAATATTGCTAATTAATGAATTTAAAGTATATACATCATCAATGTAGTTTTTCTTATAACTATCACATCACTCAAAGAATATTCACCGGTAAACCTCCTTAAAAGGTGGCTTTTGTAATCATTAAAAATAAGAAATGTTACATGTTATAACGTCTAAAGATAACCAAATGGTATATAAAATAAGATATGTTATAGTTTGGTTAATGATTCAGGTTTATATTGTAGTAGTGCACAAGCTATTGTGCATGCAAATTAAAGGGGATGAAATTCAAAAATAGCCAAATTTATAACGGGTTATTTAAAAATTGCTTAGTTTCAAAAGTAATCGAATTTAGCCACTTTTTATATAAAGAAAAAATTGAGCGAAAATACTGTTCAAAATCTGGAAAAATACGCTAGTATATTATGCCGGAGTTCCAGCGTAAGTATACTTGAACTCCAGCATATTATACCGGAATTCCAAGATAAGCATGCTCGAGCTCCAATATAGTATGGTAGAGTTCCAGCATAAGTGTATTGAAAAAAACTGAATTTTTATTAAAGGTGACGTGGCATGACACGTGGATTGGTCAAAATGTCAATAAATAATATTTAATTGAGAAGAAGAGCTCAGAATGGACACGAGGAGTAATTCAGATACGTATCACGTATCTAAACGAGGCATTTAAGACTAGGGATTCTTGAATATTCAGAAAGATAAGAAGTTAATGATAGAAGATGCGGGAAAAGGAAAAAGTAAGTAGACACAAGTTCCGTATCAATTCTAGATATTTAGAACCAACGGAACGAAAGACGTCAAACACATGGATTCGAAGACAAAAAGAAGACTAGATTCTATATTAAATACCTGATATGTTGAAGAATTGATATTTAATAGGAATGATTGTGTAACGACTTGTTAAATGTCATTTATTACTCATAATTATATCATTAAAGCTTAGGTTTCATTCTTCTACCTAGGATCAACTATAAAAGGAAGAAATTACATCATTTGTAGGGACACAATTGACTACTGAGATCATATTGAAATACATTTTGCTTTGCTGTTTATTCTTATTATCGAAAACCTACTATACATTTTGGTCTCTTGATTATCCGTAACCCGATTTTTCACTTATTTTCTAGTTTTAATCAAAATTTCATATTTTGGTTAAACAAATTAGTTTTGTTACCGGGAATCTGATAATCTATTCTTTCCAAAGCATACACACCTTACTTGTTGTTAACATCATGTCGAACACCACCACCACCAACAACAACAACAATGCTGTTGAAAACCAGATCCCTCATGCTCAAGGGGACTTGCACAATGTTAACATAGTTCCTTCCCCTTAAGCCTCTCCATACCAGTCTCGTGAGGGTACTCCTGTACCTGTATCACATGCTGACGAACAAGAGCAGTCAGAACATTTCGAAGGGCCAGAACAAGCTCTTCAAAGAATTATTGATGCACGAGTTAACCAAGCTCTTCAAGCTTTAGTTGGCCGGTTGCCTGCTGCCACTCACTCCTTCACAATACACTGGAGAATCCTCGTTCTGGTCTTGATAACACAAATGAAGGATCCCCCAGTGAACCACGAGAAATGGATACAGGTAATGTAAATAAATCTTATTCACAAAATTTGGTACTAACCTTGCAAGCACAACTCAAGGAGCAAAGCAAGCGGATTGAGCAAATACCAGGTGTTCCTCCAATAATTAAAGGGATGGATGCAGATAAATATTCTCAACAACCTTGGAAACCAAGTGCATCTCCTCTTCCTATTCCTAAGAAGTTTAAAATGCCTGATATTTCAAAATATGACGGTATAACCGACCCTTGAGATCATGTGACGGTATTTACTACGGGTGTCAAAGGGAATGACTTAACCAAGCAGGAAATTGAGTCCGTATTGGTAAAAACATTTTGGAGAACCTGGTATTCTCTCTTACCTGAAAATTCTATTAATTCTTTTGCTGAGCTTGCATATTCTTTTATAAAAGCACACTCGGGAGCGTAAAAGGTTGAAAAGAGAATGGAGGACATTTTCAAAATTAAACAATCAGACACAGAGTTACTCAGAGATTTTGTTGATAGGTTTCAACGAGAACGAATGACTCTGCCCCGTGTACCAGATAATTGGGTTGCAATAGCTTTTACAAGCAATTTGAACGATAAAAGTTCAGAAGCCACGAGAAACCTTAAAGAATGCCTTCGTGAATTTCCTGCAACCACGTGGAACGATGTTTATAATAGGTATAACACCAAACTCAGAATTGAAGAAGATACCATACTCCAACACTCCCATGATGAAAGGAGCAAATTCAAAAGGTCCAAAACCGAAAAAAGATCAGGTGAAAATAGATATGATCCATATCTGGGCCCTACTGGTAGAGATTCAAGAACGAAACAGGAAAATCAACGATATGACCAAAAATCAAGAAGCATGAAATATGGATCTTCTTCAAAGTCTAGGAATGATAGAAATAAACAAGAACCACATAATGATGATGGTAGTTTGAATGCAAGATTCGGTGGGTATATATTCAATGTTACTACCGCCGAGCTTGTAGCTATTTTGCGAAGTATGGGAGATAAGGTACGGTGGCCGAAGGAGATGCTGTCAAATCCAAATAAGCGCAATTCTAGATCATTGGCGTGAATCTCATAAAGATCACGAACATAAAACTTCAGAATGCAGATTCTTACAGAGTGAAGTGGACTATCTATTGAAACAAGGTTATCTCACTGAGTTATTTAGTGAGAAGGGAAAGCAAGCTTACATGAAAAATAGACAAGAGCCACCAAAACCCCCGTCACCTAAGAGGATCGTGAATGTTATAAGCGGGGGAGAAGGTATTTATGAGGTGACATATCCAGCTTCAAACAAAGTTTCCAAACTCACAATCATGCACGGGAAACGTGTGTGCCATACGTTATAAGATGAAGTTATCGCTTATGAGGACACATACATGGAAAGAGTGATCACCCCCCAAAACGATGCACTGGTAATATCTTTACTCGTACATGATATTAAAATAAAAAGAGTTTTGATTGATCCAGGAAATTCAGCAAATATCATCCTACTAAGGGTGTTGCGATTGATACAAATGGAGGATAAGATGATTCCAAAGGTGCATAATTTATTAGGATTCAATAATTCCAGTATAGTAACTAAAAGAGAGGTAAATATAACAACTTTTGTAGAAGGTATTGTGAAGGATACCAAATTTCAGGTAGTAGATATAGAAATGGCATATAATATAATCATGAGGATACCGTGGATTCATGATATGGGCGATGTCCCGTCAACCCTTCATCAAGTCATGAAATTTTCGTCACCATGGGGACTCCGTCAAATTCATGGGGAACAACATATATCTAGGAGTATTAATGCTATGACAGGTACAAGTGAAGTATACAACATCGAAGGAAACTCAGACCAACACCCAAGTAATAAAGAAAAGCCAGGTTTGAATCTAAATCTGATATAATACAAAAACCTGAAGAAGATGAAAGTATCAAAATATCAACTGAGGAGTTTGAGCCTGTGATACTATTTAGACAATTGCCTGAACAAAGAATTTGCGTGGGAGCCGGCTTAAGCTTAGACACAAGAGGCAAGTTAATTGAATTCTTAAATACTAATGCATATTATTTTCCTTGGCCTCATGTTTATATAATAGGGATACCATCAGATGTGGAAGTTCACAAACAAAAATCCATCTTGCGTGATCATAAAATGAAAGGGAAGCAGAAAGATTTCAAAAATAATGTACAGCAAGAAGAAATCCCAAAATCTATTTAAAATTGGGTCAACCCGAAAGAACCTAATGTGGGTGAAAAGCTATCCATTTATTGTCATCAGAAGTTGCGGTAAGCATTTTCTAAATTCGGAATTATTAAGGTAAACGATCTCTTATATGTTGCATAAGTAAGTATTTTTTTAAATGATGGAACATAATACCCACAACTAGAAAAATTAGCTTTAGTTTTAATCATGGCATCTAGGAAATTGAGACTCTATTTCCAATCCCATTTTCTTGTTGTGATTACTATTTTATCACTACGAAGCATTTTGCATAAACATGAAGCTAGATATAAACCTAAAATTATCATAAAATCTTGAGAGTTAATTGGTTCCATAGCTGGTTTCAGTCAAAATACCACATTTAGAAGAAGGGTGAAAAAAGTCATAAATGGTCAAAACCCATAAACATGAATCTCATTTGGTGATGATTTATATAATATAAAAGGCGCAGGCCTAGAGATGTTTCACATACCTCTTTTAGAACTATTAGACTCATCATAAAATGTCATTTTATGACTAACAATAAAGTAGAGTATGAGGCTGTAATTGCAGGTTTAAAAATTTGTACGAGAACTTGGCATAAACCAGATTGTGACCAAGATCAACTCTCAACTTGTTGTTAATCAAATATTGGGGACTGTAATAGCCAGGAAAACTCGAAAGCAAGAAATTAAACTACACTGCAATCCCAGGTCCTTCAAAATTGAGGACTTTGTGCTCAAAAAGGTGTTTCGATCTACAAAGGCCGCTAATTCAGGAAAGCGAAGTCCAACGTGGGAAGGACCATATAGAATCCGTAACGTTGCAAGAAAAGTTGTGTATGAGCTAGAAACTATGGATGGCAAATTCTACCTTCTCATTGGAATGTTGTCCATCTAAAAAGATATTACAATTAAAGAAGTGGACATGGTCAGGTATCTTCATGCTAAATTATTTTTCTTTTAAATTATTAAAGTTTTACTAACAATTTTAGATGCTAGGAAAAAACCCTAACCCGTGCCAAATGATGAGCCACAACTTGCATGGAAAAATAGAATATTCTTAAATTCTAAGCCTACGGTTATATCAATCTGATGGAAATACATGCGGGGTAGGCAGTCTTCATCTAAAATTGTACCTCTGAGCCCCATATATTTTCTGTTTCAGGATAAGGACCAACATGTGAGGACTAAATAAGTGTTCAAGGCTTCATTCTTCAACGCTCAAACACTTGGGGAACTATACATTATACAAAGCTTCGTGCAGCAAAAAAAATACGGGTATCAAGCAATCTGCATGAAGAAATAGAGATACGGGTATCAAGAAAAACCACGTATCAAAATTCAGCTGCAAATAACCACGTATCAAAATTCAGCTGCGTATAGCGACGTATCAAGTTTCAGCTGTAAATAGCCAAGTGTTGTGAGGAAAACGAAGTCACTTAGCATAAAACATTATTCAATGTTGCTTTACATAAAATATTTTTCAAATGTTGCAAACCCTTTCTAAATATATAAAGATAGGGCTATGGTTATGTAAAAAAAAAATAGGTTACAATAAAAAAAACCTTGTATATTTTATATAAGAAATCTGTTACAAGAAAAACAGTTCCGAGGAGGTTATAGACGTACTATAACGCATGTAACATTCGAAAGCTTGCTCAAGTTCATGAATAAAAACTTGTCAAAGTTGTTCATACAAAAAACATGTGTTTCCTATTTCTTTCATCGTATTATAACACCGTAATGAAGTTAGACGTCTTCTTCATCAAGTGTCGATATATAAAAAGGTCCCTCTTTTTATAAACCTCATGTTGATATGTCGTGAGAAAAATCATAAAACATTTTCAAAGGATAAAAATGCTAAATTATTCTATAAGTCCTAAATAAGAAAATAGACAAGAATAAAATTCAAAGGAGTACTTATAAAACTTCTTGACTTAAAAAAGATTCAGTCAAATAAAAAGTCTTTACAAATGGCCCACTAAAGCAACTGGGGACTAAACCCATAAAATCCCTTAAAGATCAAGGGAAAAACTAAAGTTTTCAACTTGCTACTGAGGGGGTTGGATTTTCTGAAGTTGTAGTGTTAACTTCCTTATCATAATCAATCATAGGCATAGAATCAACTTCTAAAGAAGTAGCAACGGTTGGAATGTTAGGATCATTAAGAGAAGCGAGAGTCACGGGAGTTTCAACTTCTGCGGGCTGATCCTCAGGAGCTGGGATTGCAATATTAACAACTTCAGTAGAAGCAACTCCATCATTGAAAGATTTATCAGCCACGGTAGTATCATCTTTTGGAGAAGGAAATTCAAGTGGTTGTTGAGTCATTTCAATGGTATTTAAGACTTTGGCCAATTTCTATTGCAAATCAAAGTTCTCTTGGCTAGCCTCCATTAAAGCATCACAACGGGAGTTTAAGAAAGCCCAACTCACCTATGAATAAAAGCTCTCCTCAAGAAGAGCATAATGCCTTTGCCACGAGGTAATATCATTTTTCAATGTTTGGTTTTCGTTTAAAGTGGCATTAAGTGTAGCTTCGAGAGAGGCACGAGAATCTTCTAAGGCGCGAGCCTTATCAGAGGAAGCTTGTAGATCAGCCTGAGCTTGAGATAAGTTTTGTACTAGTTCTCCTGCGTATTCTTCTTTCTTACTCAACAAAACTTTAATTTCTCTAATCTTCTCACTTGACTTTGATAATTTCTCGGAAAAAGAACATTCCTGGCGCCCTTTTCCTTCTCTACCCTGCTAAAAGAGGCCTTGACTTCATCTAATTTAGAAGTTAGAACTTGTTTCTGTTGCTCCAAATTGCGATTGTTCTCTTTCAAATCCCTTATCTTTTTCTGAGCATTTTTTAGTTGCTCTTGCCAATTGGTTGCTTTAAGATCAGCTTCCATAGCCTTCTTCTCAGCCTCAAGAATAGCTCGGTCAGCTTCACGAACTTTCTTCTCTAAATGGAAAACTCTTCTCATGAGTTCCGTGCCTATAAGATTAGCCTGCAAAAAGGGTATATATAAGTGAAAATTAAAGGGAGAATTTCCTTCTAAAAACAGAGGTAAAGGAAAATACCTTCAAAGTACAAAGAACTATATCGTTCATTAAAGTCAAACAACTATGACTGTCCATTTTTCTTTTCTCTACTTCCCCAATTCAGGGTTCGAGCCAAACGTCGGCCCCACCTGACTTCCTCAAAAGACTGCTATTAGTGGGAACCTCAAGTGTCACGCTCCTCTTATCCATGCTCCTGCTACTGGGACTTTCTTCTACATGACTAACAGAAGAAAAGGAAACTATTGAAGGAGGGACGGTAGAGGAGGTGAAAACAGCAGAATTTGAAAAGATTGGAACAGGTACGGGCATAGAAGTTGGTAAAGAAATAGGAATGGACGGGGTAGCATGTGTAACACTTAAAATTGTAGGAGAAACAGAAGGAACATAAACAAAAGATGAAAGAGTGATTTTATTCAAAACCGGGCCAAATTCACCACCCTCAAAACCTTCAATTAAAAGACGTTGAGTAGATTCAAGAGTGTCACTTGGAGCAGTTTCTTCATCAGATATAATAGTAACGGGCTTAGAGGTACGAGCAGGAAAAACTTCAATGTCGTCCTCAGAAACCACCACACGCCTCCTAGTCCTAGGACGAGCTGTCAAAAAGGTATCTTCATCTTCGTCGACATCAGAATCGTCTTCAACTGATTTCCTCTTTGCCAGTATGTCCTGTGTCCTCTCCAGAGCTAAGAGAGTATTGGAAGAAGCCCTAAGGGCAATAGCTACTTCAGTTGACATCTGTCACGACCCCAAATCCAGTCGTGATGGCGCCCAGCACATTGCTAAGCCAGCCTGACCAATCAACATTAACAACGGAGCTAGAAGCTCTCTTTAACCCATTTAAGCATTTCGAAATATGAAACAATAGTAATACTTGTACTAACAACGGGGAAATCAAGTCCCAAAATACCCCAACTCCCATAGACCAAGGGCAAGAGTCATGAGCCTCTACTGAACATGAGTGTATAAAGGTTTACAAGATACCAAGTGCGGAAGGAAAAGTCAATACAAAATCAAGACAGTAGGAAGGAATATCGGGTCCTGCGGACTCTGCAGCTACCTCGAATATCCACAAACGTCGCTTCGCACAGCTACTGGATCACTGCTGAGAGGTACCTGGATCTGCACACAAGGTGCAGGGAGTAAAATGAGTACTGCCAGACTCAGTGGTAATAAACAAGGGTAAGACAGCGAGATAAGAAATCCGCAATAAAGCACTATGTAAAGCTGTAGTCAAATACCCTGTCACAGAATTAATATCAACTGTACCTGTACCATCAAATACCAATAAATAGCATAACAACTAGCAGATGTAGCTAAATGCAATGCAATGCATGATATGACCGCTACGGCGTGTAGCCCGACTCCAATTTTGGGTACCCGTGCTCACTGTGGGGGTTCAGACTCCGGAGGGGCTCCTACAACCCAAGCACATCTCATAGAGATATTCCTGCGGCGCGCAGTCCGATCCAACATATACCTCGCTGCGGCGTGCAGCCCGATCCACTACTAGTCAGCTAATATGCAGATACAGCCTCGAAGGCTCAAAAGTAGTTTTTGAAAACTCTTTTATCATTTTTCAGTTGGAAAACAAGTAATATCAAGTTCCAGAGATTGGAATTAGCATAATAACAGAAATAGCTGCGGATTAGTAGTAAACTAGCATGTCTATATGATAAGACCATGATAACGATCCTCGCGGGATCCAATAACTGGCTCACGGCCCACATGTATACTCAACCGCCCAAGAAGGGGGTTCCTCGGCTCAAAAGTGGCCATTATCACAATATATATATATATATGCAACCATCCGAGAAGGAGGTTCGACGGCTCGAGAATAGCCAATAATACAATATCAACAGGTCGGACTAATATATATAGTCTCCAGTTCATGATCGACCCCGCACTCTCAAGAGTGTGCGTGTCTCGCCGCTATACAGCGTCACAAAGTGGTATACCGGGGTTTCGAACCCGCTGGTCATCACCCACATATATTACTCACCTCAATACAGCGCGACGATTATTCCGCAATGCCCTTGCCACGAGAATCAAGCTCCGCACGCGTAGAATCTGATCAAATACAGTAGAAATACAACAAATTAGGCCAATGGGACGACACCCAATCAATACAACTCAATTTACATCAAAATTCCCAAAGTTGTCAAAACCCGACTTTCGGTACGTTTCTCAAAAAAATTACGAAAGTCACATATTTGGAACCCTCATCTCAATACGAGTCTAAGCATATCAATTTTACCAAAATCGGACTCCATTTGCCCACTCAAATCCTTGTTTTTCTACAATTTAGGCCTAGGGTTAAAACCCACATTTAATCTCCCATTTACAGAGAATTAACCAAGGATTTCATGTTAAAATGATGTAATTAAGCCACAAAACTTACCTCCAACGAAACCCCGATGATTTCCCAACAATCTCCCGTCAATTTCTCCTCTTGGAACTCAAAAATGGAGTTTTGGGTTAATGAACCCGTATGTGAAATGTTCTGTAATTAAACTCACTGCCAGAGCAATTTACACTATGCGATCGCATCCCATCCTTGCGATCGCGTAGAACAAATGATAGCTCGAAATAATTAAGGCTATGCGATCGCACTACCTCTCCGCGATCGCATAGAACATCTCACCCAGGCTCCAAATTAGTACTATGCGATCGCAAACTGACCACGCGATCGCATAGAACAATAAGCTTCTTAGGCACCCCGGATCATTTTACCCTATGCGATCGCACAAGTGACCCTGCGATCGCAGAGTGCCAGGTTCCATACCTATGCGATCGCATCTCCTATTACGCGATCGCATAGAACAACTCTGGGGCTCACTTCCATCCTTCTATGCGATCGCAATGACCCTATGCGATCGCATAGAGCATCCGTCTACAACAAAACCAGCAGCCAACAACAGTTCAAAAATAGAAGAAATGGTCCGTTTGGACCCCCGAAATCAACCCGAGGCCCCCGGGACCCCAACGAAAACCACCAACATACCCCATAACACGTTTCAAACTTGTTCTAATCATAAAAACACTATCCTAAACATCAAAATCACCAATTACACACGGATTCAAGCCTAAATTCCTTAAAACTTTCCGAATTACGCATTCAATCAAAAACCCGACTAAACGACGTCCGAATGACCTGAAATTTTGCAGTCACATCCAAAATCACCTAACGGAGCTACTGCAACTGTCGGAATTCCATTCCGACTCCCGGATCAAAATCTCACCTACCGTTCGGATTTCGCCAAAATTCAACCTTAGCCAATTCAAGCCTATTTCTACACCGAGCCTCCAAATTCAATTCCGATCGCTCCCCTAAGTCACAAATCACCTCCCGGAACTAACCGAATCATCAGAATCTGATTCCGAGCCCTCTAACTAAATAGTCAACTCCGGGTTTACTTTCCTTCACAAAGGCTATATGCCTCATTTTCAATCCAATTCACTCCTAACTCACCCGATAGACTTTAACACCGATATAAAAGCATAAAACATACAATTTCAACATAACGGGGTGGTAATTCCCGTGACGACGGGCCGGGTCGTCACATTCTCCCCCTCTTAAGCAAACGCTCGTCCTCGAGCGGGTCAAGAAACATACCCGAAGTCTCAAACAAGTGAGGATATCTGCTCCGCATCTCCCGCTCGATCTCCCAAGTGGCCTCCTCCACGGGTCGACCTCTCCACTGAACCTTAACTGATGCAATCTCCTTAGACCTCAATTTTCTCACCCGACGACCCAAAATAGCAATAGGCTCCACATCATAGGATAGATCACCATCAAGCTGAATGGTGACTGAAGTCTAATACATGAGACGGATCTCCAATGTACTTCCGGAGCATAGACACATGGAATACCGGATGAACGCTGGATAAGCTGGGCGGCAAGGCCAACTCATATGCCACCTCTCCAACTCTCCTAAGTATCTCAAAAGGACCAATGTACCCGGGACTCAACTTTCCTTTCTTCCCAAACCTCATGACACCCTTCATAGGTGAAATCTTCAACAATACTCTGTCACCAACCATGAAAGACAACTCTCGAACTCTACGGTCCGCATAACTCTTCTCACGAGACTGTGCCGTACGAAGCCTCTCCTGGATCAACTTTGCTCTATCCAGAGCATCCTAGACTAACTCAGTCCCTATCAATCTAACCTCACCAGGCTCAAACCATCCCACGGGGGATCTACACCGCCTGCCATACAATGCCTCATACGGGGCCATCTGAATACTCGACTGATAACTGTTGTTGTAGGCAAACTCGGCAAGTGGTAGGAACTCATCCCACGAACCACCAAAATCAATCACACAAGCTCGCAACATATCCTCCAAGATCTGAATAGTGCGCTCAGACTGTCCGTCTGTCTGGGGGTGAAATGCTGTACTCAACTCAACCCGTGTACCCATCTCTCGCTGAAATGCTCTCCAAAACCGAGAAGTGAACCGAGTACCCCTGTCGGATATGATAGACACTGGGACCCCATGCAACCAAACAATCTCTCAAATAAAGATCGCTGCCAACCGCTCTGATTTGTAGGTAGTACTAACTGGAATGAAGTGAGCTGACTTGGTCAGTCTATCCACAATCACCCATACAGAATCAAACTTCCTCGCCGTCCGAGGGAGTCCAGTAACAAAGTCCATAGTGATCCTCTCCCATTTCCACTCAGGAATATCAATGCGCTGAATACACCACCGGGCCTCTGATGCTCGTACTTAACCTGCTGACAGTTGAGGCACCATGCTACATGTCCGACAATGTCCATTTTCATCTTTCTCCACCAATAGTGCTGTTTCAAATCTTGATACATCTTCGCGGCTCCTGGATGGATAGAATACCGCGAGCTATGGGCCTCCTCCAGAATCAACTCATGAAGGCCATCAACATCGGGCATGCATATCCGGCCCTGCATCCTCAATACGCCGTCACTATCAATGGTGACATCTCTAGCATCATCATGCTGAACTCTGTCTCTAAGGACAGCCAAATGTGGATCATCATACTGGCGCTCACGAATACGATCATATAGAGATGACCGAGATACAACACAAGCCAATACCCTGCTGGGCTCCGAAATATCTAACCTCACTAGCCGATTGGCTAGCACCTGGACATCATAAGCAAATGGTCTCTCCTCAGCTGGAATATATGCCAAGCTCCCCATACTGACCGCCTTCCGGCTCAAAGCATCGGCCACCACATTGGCCTTCCCCGGATGATATAATATAGTAATGTCATAATCCTTCAGCAACTCTAGCCATCTCCGCTGTCTCAAATTAAGGTCTTTCTATTTGAACAAATGCTGGAGACTACGATGGTCGGTATACACCTCACAAGACACGTCGTACAAATAGTGCCTCCAAATCTTCAATGCATGAACAATGGCGGCTAGCTCCAAGTCATGAACAGGATAGTTCTTCTCATGTGGCTTCAACTGCCGAGAAGCATAAGCAATTACCTTACCTTCCCGCATCAACACACAACCTATCCCCACTCTCGAGGCATCACAATAAACGGT
>JASVEL010004199.1:0-98543 GCA_032618575.1 Nicotiana noctiflora
GAAATTTTCGTGTATATATATATATATATATATATATATATATATATATTGTTTGCTCAAAAAGATGTTAAGTATCTTAAAACTAATCAATCAGTATAAACGATGGGATAATCGGAATCAATGATAATATAAATCGAAGATTGATCGTCGAGCCGATGTGGATGGGTGATTCGTATATGGAGATGGTAAAATGTAATGTAGAATGTAGAACAAGTGAGCAGTAGTAATATTAGTAATAGAGAGAAGAACAATGTAAATATAGAGAGAGATGTCTTATTATCAAAATCAGCTCCCTTTACAAATGGGGGAGGCCCTCCCTTATATAGTGGGAAGGTCCTCTCGCCTAACTATTACATTAACGTCCGAATATTACAAACGTAATTAAAGTATAGGCCAGGGGACCGGGGACGCCCTTCTAGATAGATCCGCCAATTTGGTGACTCAAAGGCGGGGCCGCGTCCTTCTTGTCACGCGGCCGTAAACGAGGACGTCTGCGGATGTTGCCGTCCCCATTAGGGGCGGCCTCCTCATTCGTTTCATCGGGGCCGACCATGTGTACGCGTACCCGTGTCGTATCATTGCGACGACCCAAAGGGTCATCACTTATTTAATTAATCATTTCGAGCTTCTGAGGCCTCGAAAACCTCATTCTATGTTGCCTCGATTTACGTGCACGATCCGAGCATGTAGCCGGAAAGATTTTGTGATAGAAAATATGAATTCTATGAGAAATTTGGATAAAAATGATATTAATATTGATATGGTTGACTTCGGTCAACATTTTTGGTAAACGGATCCGGACCCGAGATTTGATGGTCCCGAGAGGTCCGTAGGAAAATATGGGACTTGGACATGCGTCCGGAGTCGAATTCTGAGGCCTAGAGCCCAAGTTATGAATTTTTATGTGAAATTGTTTTTGATGCAATTATTAAAGGAAATAAATTAATTGACCTTGGTATCGGGCTCGTATTTTGGTTCCGACGCCCGGTACAAGTCTTAAATATTATATATGTGATTTCTGTAAAGTTTGGTGACATTTGGATGTCGTTTGAGATGTTTTGGACCTCGAGTTCCAAGTTAAGAAGTTTTGAAAATCAAAAGTATGAAAATCATGAGTTTGAGGCTTGATTTGATTAAAACGAAGTGATATTGGCGATATGATCGCACGAACAAGTCCATAATGTGTTTTTGAGGTTGTGTACAAGTTTGGTTTGGAGCCCGGGGGGCTCGGGTAAGGATTTGATAGGCCGTTGGATGAAATTCTGAATTTTTGAACTGCTGGTTTTTCACCCAGCTGTTGGCTTCGCAATTGCGAAGTATTTCTCGCAATTGCGAATGGGTCAAGGCAGGGTTCGCAAATGCGAACCCTGGGTCGCAAATGCGAAGGTGCCCAGGACCAGTTGGGTTCGCAAATGCGAACCAAACCTCGCAATTGCGAGGCCTTCAGTAATTGCCTGTCTTCGCAATTGCGAAGAATATGTCGCAATTGCGAAGAAGCCCAGAAGCCTGCTGGTTCGCAAATGCGAACCTTATGTCGCAAATGCGAAAATCCCTGGAAGTAGCCTAGTTCGCAATTGCGAACATATGTTCGCAATTGCGAAGACCCCAGAATTTGCCTTGGCTTCGCAAATGCGAACAAAAGTTCGCAAATGCGAACTTCCCACCCTTAGCTTATTTTTCAAACTCCAGAAATTGGTCGGGGTTCGCAATTGCGAACCCATGTTCGCAAATGCGAACACAGAGACCTGAAAAACACGAATTTCAGTCATTTCATCACATTTTACAAAACCAAAACACCCATTTGCGATTCTTCAAGGATTTCTTCTTCATCAAAACGATTGTAAGTCACTTTTTACTTAATTCTTTCAATTCCTAACATCATTAAACATGTTTTTCATAAGAAATCAAAGATTTTCATGGTAAAATTCTTGTTTTTGTTAGAAAATAGGGTTTTTCATAAATTAGGGAATTGGACCTCGAATTGAGGTCCGATTTTGAAACAAATTATATATATGAACTCATGGGGGAACGGGTAACCGGATTTTGGTCCTAACCCCGAATTCCGACCATGTGGGCCCGGGGTTGAAATTCACTATTCATGGCAGAATGTTGTAAAAGTAGTATTTGGTATTAAGAATTAGTTTGTTGAGTAGTATTGATGATATTAAATCAATTGTGTATAGATACGATTGGATTGGAGTCAAATTCGAAAGGAAATGGCATTGCTACGGATTAAATCATTCGTAAACTTTCGAGGTAAGTGTTTGTTCTATCCTAGTTTGTAGGAATATGAATTTAGTTATGAATAAATTGTTGAATAAGAGTTATTGGTGTTATACCGGTAATGAAGGTAATTTGTTGAAATTATTATAAATTATTGGTTTAGAACCGGTAATTATAAATATTGTTGATATAGAGATTATTGGCTAAATGCCGGTAATATATATATTTTATATTTGGGATCGTGTGGTACGCCGACCACAAAGTGACTTAAAATCTTGGCATTGGCCATAGTTGCCGGTAGCCGATTGATATATTTGGGAGCGGGTGGTACGCCTACCACAAGATATGATTATTGATATATTTGGGAGCGGGTGGTACGCCTACCACAAGATATGATTATTGATATATTTGGGAGCGGGTGGTACGCCTACCACGAGATATAATTATTGATAATTGGGAGCGGGTGGTACGCCTACCACAAGAGATAATTACTGTGATAGTTGGGAGCGGGTGGTACGCCTACCACGAGACATGAAATGAAAGAGGAAATTGAGACATGAAAGTAAGATTATTTTGGATATCTTGAGTTATTGAATATTATTTCAGAGCATAGTATTTCTTTATAAATGTATTGTATATATATGTATTGTATATATATATATATATATATATCTATATTGCAACCGTACAGGTTTAGGTGGGTGACCGGCCTTAGCCTTGTCACTAGTTCGCTGGGATAGGCTAGGCACTTACCAGCACATGGGGTCGGTTGTGCTGATACTACACTCTGCGCTCTTTTTGCGCATATACAGGTTACGGACAGCAGCAGCGGCAGTAGCGACTTGTGGATTTTTCGACTACTGAGACTACGAGGTAGCCTTGCAGGCGTCCGCAGGACCCGTTGTCTCTTCTATCTATGCTTTTCATTCTGTTATCTCATGTAACCGAGATAAACAGCTTGTATTTTCTTTCAAACAATTATGTGTATTATTCTTAGAAGTTCGTGAGTATTGTGACACTAATCTTGGGTAGTGTATCAGATTTGGATTTTCTTTATCATATTTGACTAAGTCTTCCGCTAATTTAGATTATTCCGCTGTAATTTTTATGTTGTTAATAAGAAATTGGTAATTAATGGAGATGAAATTAATATTTGGCTTGCCTAGCTTCCATTTAGTAGGCGCCATCATGACCCCGACGGTGGGAAATCCGGGTCGTGACAAGTTGGTATCATAGCACTAGGTTGCATAGGTCTCACAACTCACGAACAACCTTAGCAGAGTCTGAAGGATCGGTACGGAGACGTCCGTATTTATCCTCCAGAGGCTACGGAGTTAGGAAAAATATTCTCTTTATTCTTTCCAGCCGTGCGACTTGATCTTTTTGAATGTTAATCGAACTTCTACTCTGTTCTTCCGCATATGGTAAGGACACGTGCATCCTCATCTACCTGACCAGCAGCCCGAGGTCCCAGTAGCGGCACCTCCCGCTAGGGGTAGAGGCCGAGGTCGAGGTCGTCCTAGAGGACAAGCTAGGGGCAGAGCTCAGCCCCGAGCAGCAGCACGAGTGGCAGAACCTCAGGTTCATATATAGGAGGAAATTCCAGCCCCAGCAGCTCCAGTAGGCCCAGCTCAGGTCCCCGGAGGAGCTTTATTTTCACCGGATCTTCAGGATGCTTTGGTCCGGATAGCAGGTTTTATGGATCATGTCACCAGAGCAAGTTTATTACCGGTAGCACCAGCCACTTCTCAGGCTGGAGGAGGTAATCAGACTCCTGCTACGCGCACTCAGTGAACTATTAGGGAGAAATTAGGTGGTTCAAGAGTCCAAACACCTCTCTCTCAAAATATGAATATCACCAGAAAATTAAGTGAAACGTCAACCCAACAAATACCACCCAAACCACTGGATATCACTACCACATTCGCTGGCAATATTACCGCAATACAATCGTCCTTCAAAGATAAACTAGTAGCATCAGAATTCATGATGCATATTGATGAACTTGAAAAAGACCAAGCAATGGAAGAACAAGATGGACATGAGGACTCCACAGACCAAGTACCAACTGACTTGTAGGAAGGCATAAGAGTTCTTGGAAAAGTTCCTTCCAGCAACTCAGAGGGAGGCTCTGTGCAGGCAATTTGAGCGTCTTCATCAGGGTTCTATGTCTGTCACACAGTACGAGACTAGGTTCGTGTACCTGGCTCGTCATGCCATTGTCATACTTCCCACAGATCGGGAAAGAGTGAGAAGATTTATTGATGGCTTGAATCAGCCAATTCGACCGCAGATGGCTTTGAGAGCAGGGACTGAAATCACTTTTCAGTAGGTGGCTAATGCAGTCTGCTGAATCGAGATGGCTCCGTCATAGGGAGCAGGTTATGGATTGGATAAAAGACCCCATAATTCAGGCAGATTCAGTGGTACCTCGTATGGAGGTAGAGATTCTCATGGTAGAGGCCATTTTCCTAGGCCTTATCAGTCAACTCTTCAGGTTTCTTACGATGCTTCTAGTGGTCGTAATCCTCGGCCACACTATTCTGATCAACAGTCCATCAGCGCACCACCACTTCGCTATTCTCAACAGCCGAGGGCTTGTTATACGTGCAGCTACCTTAGGCACATTGCAAGGTATTTCCCTCAAGCTTTCTGATAGCTCTCAGCAACAGGGTTCTCGTGCCATGATTCAGGCCCCAGTTCCCTCACAGCCTGCCCAGCCAGCTAGAGGCGGAGGTAGAGGACATAGAGGTGGAGGTAGAGGTCGTAGAGGTGGAGCTCAGACCGATAGAGGTAGAGACCAGCCAGCAGCTGATCGTCCTAGAGATACTGCTCAGGGTGGTGGGGCACAGCCCCGATGTTACGCACTTCCCGCCAGACCAGAGGCTGAGTCTTCTGATGCCGTCATTACAGGTATTATTTTGGTTTGTGATAGAAAGGCATCAGCATTATTTGACCCTGGGTCTACATATTCGTACGTGTCTTCCTATTTTGCAACATACTTGGTTCAGCCTCGTGATCCACTGAGTGTTCCTGTTCATGTGTTTACACCAGTAGGCGATTCTATTGTGGTTGATCGAGTTCATCGGTCATGTATTATAGTAATTGAGGGTCTCGAGACCCGTGCTGATTTATTACTCCTAAATATGGTGGACTTTGATATTATACTAGGCATGGACTGGCTATCTCCGTATCATGCTATTTTAGATTGCCATGCCAAGACTGTGACTTTAGCCCTGCCGAATTCGCCTCGTATAGAGTGGAAAGGAATTTCATGTCATACTAGCCGTAATGTTATTTCTTATGTTAAAGCTCAGCGTATGGTTGGAAAGGGATGCTTGGCTTATTTGGCCTATGTCCGTGATTCTAGTGCCGAGGTTCCTTCTATTGACTCGGTGCCTGTGGTTCGCGAATTTCCTGAAGTATTTCCTTCAGACTTGCCAGGTATGCCGCCCGATAGGGACATTGATTTTTGCATTGACTTGGCTCCAGGCACTCAGCCCATTTCTATTCCCCCATATCGTATGGCTCCGCCAGAGTTAAAAGAATTGAAGGAGCAGTTGCAGGATTTACTTGAAAAGGGTTTCATTAGACCCAGTGTTTCGCCGTGGGGTGCACCAGTATTATTTGTAAAGAAGAAAGATGGTTCGATGAGAATGTGCATTGACTATCGACAGTTAAACAAGGCGACTATCAAAAATAAATATCCACTTCCGAGAATTGATGATTTATTTGACCAGCTTCAGGGTGCCAAGGTATTTTCAAAGATAGATTTGAGATCTGGCTATCATCAGCTGAAGATTAGGGCATCTGATGTCCCTAAGACAGCGTTCCGCACTCGGTATGGACATTATGAATTTCTGGTCATGTCTTTTGGGTTGACAAATGCTCCAGCGACTTTTATGGAATTAATGAATCGGGTGTTCCGGCCTTATTTAGACTTGTTTGTAATAGTCTTCATTGATGACATATTAATATATTCCCGCAGTCAGGAGGAGCATGCGCAACATCTCAGAGTGGCCTTACAGACTCTGAGAAATAGCCACCTATATGCAAAATTTTCAAAGTGTGAATTTTGGCTAAGTTCAGTTGCATTCCTGGGTCATATTGTGACAGCAGCAGGTATTCAGGTTGATCCGAAGAAAATCGAGGCAGTCAAGAGCTGGCCTAGACCGACATCAGCCACATATATTCGGAGTTTCTTGGGGTTAGCGGGCTATTATCGCCGATTCGTAGAAGGATTTTCGTCTATTGCAACCCCACCGACCAGATTGACCCAGAAGGGTGTTCAATTTGAATGGTCCGATGAATGTGAGGCGAGCTTTCAAAAGCTCAAGACAACCTTGACCACAACATCGGTATTGGTTTTACCCACAGGTACGGGACCTTATACTGTTTATTGTGATGCTTCCCGTATTGGGCTTGGTGCAGTGTTAATGCAGGATGGCAAAGTTATTGCCTATGCTTCGAGGCAGTTGAAGATTCATGAGAAGAACTATCCAGTGCATGATCTAGAATTGGCGGCGATTATTCACGCATTGAAGATCCGGAGGCATTATTTGTATGGTGTAGCATGTGAAGTATACACCGATCATAAGAGTCTTCAGTACTTGTTTAAGCAGAAAGAGTTGAATATGAGGCAGAGAAGGTGGCTAGAGTTGCTAAAAGACTATGATGTTACTATTTTATATCACCCGGGTAAGGCCAATGTGGTGGCCGATGCATTGAGTAGAAAGTCTGCCAGCATGGGTAGTCTCGCATATATTCCGGTTAGTCAGAGACCATTGGCTCTAGACGTCCAAGCATTAGCCAACCGGTTCGTGAGATTGGATATTTCCGAGCCTAGCAGAGTGTTAGCCTCTGCACGGTCGCTCATTCTTCGTTATTAGAGCGTATCCGCGAGAGGCAACTTGATGATCCTCATTTGCGTGAGTTGAGAGATACATTACAGCGAGGAGGTGCCACACAGGTAAATCTAGATGATGACGGGATATTGAAATTGCAGTGGTCGAGTTTGTGTGCCCAATGTCGAAGCGGATTCGAGAGTTAATATTAGCAGAGGCCCGCAGCTCGCGGTATTCTATTCACCCGTGCGCCGCGAAGATGTACCAGGACTTACGCCGCACTATTGGTGGCGCAGAATGAAGAAAGATATCGTTGCGTATGTCGCTCGGTGTCTAAATTGTCGGCAGGTGAAATATGAAGCACCAGAGACCTGGTGGTGTATTCCATAGAATTGAAATTCCCGAGTGGAAATGGGAGCGGATCACTATGGATTTCGTTACTGGACTTCCTTTGACTAGAAGGAAATTTGATGCTATTTGGGTCATTGTTGACAGGTTGACCAAATCAGCACACTTTATTCCAGTATCCTGTCTCCTACTCATCGGAGAGGTTAGCGGAGATTTACATTAGGGAGATTGTTCGTCTTTATGGGGTGCCAATATCTATTATCTCTCATCGGGGTACACAGTTTACCTCGCGGTTCTGGAGAGCAGTCCAGCAGGAGTTAGGCACCCAGGTTCAGTTGAGTACAGCATTTCATCCTCAGACGGATGGCCAGTCCGAGAGGACTATTCAGATTCTTGAGGACATGCTTCGAGCCTGTGTTATTGATTTCGGAGGCTTGTGGGACCTGTTTCTGCCATTAGCAGAGTTCGCCTACAATAACAGTTACCAGTCTAGCATCCAGATGGCTCCGTATGAGGCATTGTATGGTAGGCGATGTCGATCACCGTTGGATGGTTTGAACCGGGAGAGGCTCGGTTGTTGGGTACAGACTTAGTTCAGGAGGCCTTGGATAAGGTCAAGACTATTCAGGAGAGATTGCGTTCAGCTCAGTCTAGGCAAAAGACTTATGCGGATCGCAAGGTTCGAGATGTAGATTTCATGGTTGGTGAACGAGTATTGCTTCGGGTGTCGCCTATGAAGGGCGTGATGAGGTTCGGAAAGAAGGGCAAGCTCAGCCCTAGGTATATTGGTCCATTTGAGATTTTAGACCGAGTGGGAGGGGTGGCTTACACATTAGCTTTGCCGCCTAGCTTATCAGCCGTGCATCCAGTTTTTCATGTATCTATGCTTCGGAGATACCACGGCGATCCCACACATGTGTTAGACTTCAGTACTGTCCAATTGGACAATGATCTATCTTACGAGGAGGAGCCGGTAGCCATTCTAGACCGACAGGTTCGACAGCTGAGGTCGAAGAGTTATCCTTCTGTGCGTGTTCAGTGGAGAGGTCAGCCTCCTGAGGCATCGACCTGGGAGTCCGAGTCTGATATGCGGAGCCGCTACCCACACTTGTTTCCTGACTCAGGTACTTCTTTCTTTTGTCGGTTCGAGGACGAACGGTTGTTTTAGAGGTGGAGATTGTGACGACCCAAAGGGTCATCACTTATTTTATTAATCATTTCGAGCTTCTGAGGCCTTGAAAACCTCATTCTATGTTGCCTCGATTTACGTGCACAATCCGAGCATGTAGTCGGAAAGATTTTGTGATAGAAAATATGAATTCTATGAGAAATTTGGATAAAAATGATATTAATATTGATATGGTTGACTTCGGTCAACATTTTTGGTAAACGGATCCGGACCCGAGATTTGATGGTCCCGAGAGGTCCGTAGGAAAATATGGGACTTGGACATGCGTCCGGAGTCGAATTCCGAGGCCTAGAGCCCAAGTTATGAATTTTTATGTGAAATTGTTTTTGATGCAATTATTAAAGGAAATAAATTAATTGACCTTGGTATCGGGCTCGTATTTTGGTTCCGACGCCCGGTACAAGTCTTAAATATTATATATGTGATTTCGGTAAAGTTTGGTGACATTTGGATGTCGTTTGAGATGTTTTGGACCTTGAGTTCCAAGTTAAGAAGTTTTGAAAATCAAAAGTATGAAAATCATGAGTTTGAGGCTTGATTTGATTAAAACGAAGTGATATTGGCGATATGATCGCATGAACAAGTCCATAATGTGTTTTTGAGGTTGTGTACAAGTTTGGTTTGGAGCCCGGGGGCTCGGGTAAAGATTTGATAGGCCGTTGGATGAAATTCTGAATTTTTGAACTGCTGGTTTTTCACCCAGCTGTTGTCTTCGCAATTGCGAAGAATTTCTCGCAATTGCGAAGGTGGCAGGTCAAGGCAGGGTTCGCAAATGCGAACCCTGGGTCGCAAATGCGAAGGTGCCCAGGACCAGTTGGGTTCGCAAATGCGAACCAAACCTTGCAATTGCGAGGCCTTCAGTAATTGCCTGTCTTCGCAATTGCGAAGAATATGTCGCAATTGCGAAGAAGCTCAGAAGCCTGCTGGTTCGCAAATGCGAACCTTATGTCGCAAATGCGAAAATCCCTGGAAGCAGCCTAGTTCGCAATTGCGAACATATGTTCGCAATTGCGAAGACCCCACATTTTCCTTGGCTTCGCAAATGCGAACAAAAGTTCGCAAATGCGAACTTCCCACCCTTAGCTTATTTTTCAAACTCCAGAAAATGGTCGGGGTTCGCAATTGCGAACCCATGTTCGCAAATGCGAACACAGAGACCTGAAAAACACGAATTTCACTCATTTCTTCACATTTTACAAAACCAAAACACCCATTTGCGATTCTTCAAGGATTTCTTCTTCATCAAAACGATTGTAAGTCACTTTTTACTTAATTCTTTCAATTCCTAACATCATTAAACATGTTTTTCATAAGAAATCAAAGATTTTCATGGTAAAATTCTTGTTTTTGTTAGAAAATAGGGTTTTTCATAAATTGGGGAATTGGACCTCGAATTGAGGTCCGATTTTGAAACAAATTATATATATGGACTCGTGGGGGAATGGGTAACCGGATTTTGGTCCTAACCCCGAATTCCGACCATGTGGGCTTGGGGTTGAAATTCACTATTCATGGCAGAATGTTGTAAAAGTGGTATTTGGTCTTAAGAATTAGTTTGTTGAGTAGTATTGATGATATTAAATCAATTGTGTATAGATACGATTGGATTGGAGTCAAATTCGAAAGGAAAGGGCATTGCTACGGATTAAATCATTCGTAAACTTTCGAGGTAAGTGTTTGTTCTATCCTAGTTTGTAGGAATATGAATTTAGTTATGAATAAATTGTTGAATAAGAGTTATTGGTGTTATACCGGTAATGAAGGTAATTTGTTGAAATTATTATAAATTATTGGTTTAGAACCGGTAATTATAAATATTGTTGATATAGAGATTATTGGCTAAATGCCGGTAATATATATATTTTATATTTGGGATCGTGTGGTACGCCGACCACAAAGTGACTTAAAATCTTGGCATTGGCCATAGTTGCCGGTAGCCGATTGATATATGTCACGACCCCAAATCCGGTCATGATGGCGCCCAGCACCTTGCTAAGCCAGCCTGACCAATCCATATCAACCACGGAGCTAGAAGCTCTCTTTAACCCATTTAAACAAATTAATTCAAGAAATAACAGCGATACATGTAACGAAAACGGGGAACCAAGTCCCATAATACATCAACTCCCATAGACGAAGGGTCAAGAGTCATGAGCCTCTACTGAACATGAGTGTATAAAGGTTTACGAAAATACCAAGTGCGGAAAGAAATGTCAATACAAAATCAAAAGACAATAGGAAGGAATATCGGGTCCTGCGGACTCTGCAACTACCTCGAATATCCACAAACGTCGCCTCGCGCAGCTACTAGATCACTGCAGAGAGGTACCTGGATCTGCACACAAGGTGCAGGGAGTAAAATGAGTACTGCCAGACTCAGTGGTAATAAACAAGGGTAAGACAGCGCAGATAAGAAATCCGCAATAAAGCACTATGTAAAGCTATAATCAGCTACCCTGTCATAGAATCAATCTTCACTGTACCTGTACCAACAAATACCAATAAATAGCATAACAGCTAGCATATGTAGCTAAATGCAATGCAATGCATGATATGACCGCTACGGCGCGTAGCCCGACTCCAATTTTGGGTACCCGTGCTCACTGTGGGGGTTCAGACTCCGGAGGGGCTCCTACAGCCCAAGCACATCTCATAGAGATATCCCTGCGGCGTGCAGTCCGATCCAACATATATCTCGCTGCGGCGTGCAGCCCGATCCACTACTAGTCAGCTAATATGCAGATACAGCCTCGCAGGCTCAAAAGTAGTTTTTGAAAACTCTTTTATCATTTTTTTCAGTTGGAAAACAGTAATATCAAGTTCCGGAGATTGGAATTAGCATAATAACAGAAATAGCTGCAGACTAGTAGTAAACTAGCATGTCTATATGATAAGACAATGATAACGATCCTCGCGGGATCCAATAACTGGCTCACGGCCCACATGTATAATCAACCGCCCGAGAAGGGGGTTCCTCGGCTCAAGAGTGGCCATTCTCACAATATATATATATGCAACCATCCGAGAAGGAGGTTCGACGGCTCTAGAATAGCCAATAATACAATATCAACAGGTTGGACTAATATGTAGTCTCCAGTTCATGATCGACCCCGCACTCTCAAGAGTTGTGTGTGTCTCGCCGCTATACAGCGTCACAAAGTGGTATACCGGGGTTTCGAACCCGCCGGTCATCACCCACATCTATTACTCACCTCAATACGGCGCGACGACTACTCCGCAATGCCCTTGCCACGAGAATCAAGCTCCGCACGCGTAGAATCCTGATCAAATACAGTAAAAATACAACAATTTAGGCCAATGGGACAACACCCAATCAATACAACTCAATTTACATCAAAATTCCCAAAGTTGTCAAAACCCGAGCCCCGGGCCCACATTCCGAAAATTTACGAAATTCACATTTCTGGAACACTCGTCTCGCCACGAGTCCATACATATAAAATTTACCAAAATCGGACTCCGTTTGCCCACTCAAATCGGTGTTTTTCTTCAATTTAGGCTTAGGGCTCAAACCCACAATTAATCTTCCATTTACAGGGAATTAACCAAGGATTTCATGTTAAAATGATGTAATTAAGCCACAAAACTTACCTCCAACGAATCCCCGATGAATTACCAGCAATTCCCGTCAATTTCTCCTCTTGGAACTCAAAAATGGGGTTTTGGGTGTATGAACCCGCGACCCCTCTGTTCTGTGATTTAACTCACTGCCAGAACGATTTCTTCTATGCGATCGCATTCCCCTTGTTGCGATCGCATAGAGCAAGTTTCTCATGCCTCCAATTTGTTCTCTGCGATCGCAGGCTTAGCCATGCGATCGCATAGCTTCGCATCAAATACCCTCCGCGATCGCAATCGAGCCCCCGCGATCGCAATGCACAATTTCCGGACACTATGCGACCGCAATGCCCTCCATGCGATCGCATAGAGTAAACTTCACGCCCCTTTCCACTCTTCTATGCGATCGCAATCATCTCTATGCGATCGCATAGAGCAATTGCTGACTGCAATTTTCTGCAGAATTTTTCCAAGTTCTAAATGCCCGGTTGATGGTCCGAATCCATCCCGAGGCCCCCGGGACCCCAACGAAAACCACCAACATACTCCAAAACATGATACGGACTTGTTCCAATCATAAAAACACCACACTAAACATCAAAATCACCAGTTACACACGGATTCAAGCCTAAATTTCTTAAAACTTTCCGAATTACGCATTCAATCAAAAACCCGACCAAACGACGTCCGAATGACCTGAAATTTTGCAGGCACATCCAAAATCACCTAACGGAGCTACTGCAACTGTCGGAATTCCATTCCGACCCCGGATCAAAATCTCACCTACCGTTCGGATTTCGCCAAAATTCAACCTTAGCCAATTCAAGCCTATTTCTACACCGGGCCTCCAAATTCAATTCCGATCGCTCCCCTAAGTCACAAATCACCTCCCGGAACTAACCGAATCATCAGAATCCGATTCCGAGCCCTCTAACCAAATAGTCAACTCCGGGTTGACTTTCCTTATTCAAGTTCCCTTCACAAAGGCTATATGCCTCATTTCCAATCCAAATCACTCCTAACTTACCCGATAGACTTTAACACTGATAATAAAGCATGAAACATACAATTTCAACATAACGGGGTGGTAATTCCCGTAACGACGGGCCGGGTCGTTACATTCTCCCCAACTTAAACAAACGTTCGTCCTCGAGCGTACCAGAGTGGTACTAGAAGCAACTCAATAGCTGAATGACCTTACCCAGCATATATTCGGGCGATCATACGTCACCCTATCTCACGCAAGTCCGAAAACACCATATAGTCAAAATTTCACAGCCCATCTGAACCATAAATCACATTGTACTTTCTGAAATCATATACTAATTGCTAATCCCATTCCTGTACTCAGGATACACTAGAATCCACTGCAATAAGCCATACTCACCACTCCGGGTGAGATCATATGATGTATCACACAACCCAATCACTCGAGACGATAGACTCTAATCACAACAACTGGCCACAATCACCAAATACTAGCTGAAAACCTCTTTCATTAGATAGAGTCTTATTCCAACACCACCATATCCTGCCCACGGCAACTGAAGCACGTGATATACCGAACCCATCTCTCGGGTTAACCATTCGTGAATCTATTTCCCTTTTTAAAACTCATACCACGATAGGTTTCGGAGCCAAACCTCGGTTTCTACCTTTCTAACAAGCTAAGACCCAATATGCTCGTATTCAATAATGACTCCAACGGTCATTTCGATTATAACACACCACACTGGTGATAAACACCTTAACACCGGCCTAAGCCACGACGAGCACAACATAGGCTCCAATAGAATCGTCTGCACACACTCGAATCATGACAGCTCAAATCATGACAACTGTCTCCAGCAAATAGAGCTGCAATTCAATTCCTCTGTGCCATCATAACATAGAACTGAGATCGCGTCTCGCATTATAGAAAGAGTACCTGAATCCTCCTCGAGAGGTCATAACATCACGTGGCCTTACCACGATTCGTGATTATATCCAAACACTATTACTCATGAAACACCTCAATTTACCAAGCTCAAAACGGTCAGCCACGCACAGATCTAGGTCTGAACCCAAGCAATCAACCTCACCCACGGTGAAACAATTAACGTATGCTATGAAATCCTGAAAGGACACAACCGATGTGCCATTCGCCAAACGATACTCAATACGGACTTTTCCTCGGAAGCTAGGAAGTATTGTATAATATATAACTAACTCTATTTTCACATTACACTGTTGCGGCGTGCAACCCGCTCCAATGACATACCCGTGGCGGCGTGCCACCCGATCTAGATAACATACCTGTGGCGGCGTGCCACCCGATCCATGTAACCCTCGTCAAATGAATACGCGTCGAGTCAAGTTGCTCATCATAATAAACATATATCGCCTCAAGTTTGGCCACATGAAACGCATCCGACAACGTTTCTCAATACTGGAACTGAATCAATGGTAGATACTTCTACACTAACATCCGCCACTAAGGTCCAACCTGACAAAGCAATGCCTACCAGCCGTCCGCTGGTCCTGTGTACAACTACTCTGTTGGAGCATACTCTGATGTTCTCTGCTACGCAATTTGTGCCATTTTCCGACATAGTCCATATCACATTTGTCTAGACGACCTGACTTATGTCAACCAGTCAGCAATCAAGTATCATAATCCGAATTCGTCTTATAAAGTTAAGAGAGAGCCTCTAAGGCTTCCGATTTCCAATAATCACAAAACGGTGTCGATGCACACGATATACAACCACCTGCATAGGCGGATTAACGAGAATTTCAAGTCTCCTACACATATATAACATATGAATCACTATGCCCGATTCCGTATTTCACCGTACATATACATAACGCACATCAAGCGTCCATTCATACCACGACAGCCATTCAGAAATTTCATTATGCAATCAACGACTCAATTATTTTAGTCGATCCAACAAGAGAATACCACTCTACCATGGATATTATCAGTTTACATTACCTTGTCCCTTTGCACCATATACCCTGCCAAATTACTAGAATAGCAGTACCATTTTCTTAAATCACCAGCATCTGTCCGCGCTGCTCAATAATTTTATTGACTTTCCATATATTATGAACTGATCTCAAAACCTAGAATATACCATTATCAACTTTCCATAACACATCGTGTATACCATATCACACTAAGACAACATGAAAATTCATATCCCTTTCCTCCGCCTCAACATTGGCGCACTCAACTAGTCAAGGACTTTTATGATCCCATATAGAGAAAACTCATTACACATTCCAAGCCTTGCATACCAACAGGAAATACACTCATTTTTCAAACCACATTAAAACACATTATAAACCCTTTCTCCAAATTACATTGCATAAGTTAAACTGCCAGGACTGAGTCCTTATACACATATTATACCCATATCGGGTTACACGACTGCCAACACTCAAAAGCTTTATTGCACAATATCTGCAAGACTCCTTACTTCAACCACATACCAGGAATTAGTCGTATTCTTTATCATACCGCTTCGGTTTATTAACAAGTTGTTCCATTTACCCAGTTTCCTTTCTGATTCATCTTTGATTTAATATTAGCCACTACTGTAGCACCATAACACATGAACTCATTCCACACGAGACTCGTACATAAGACCACACGGTCCGAGACATATAGGCCACTGAATACTCTCTCAATATTTCCAGAAGGATCACATCTTACAATACTTTATTTTGAAGAACCTCTTGCGATTTGAATTTGTTATCATTACCTTCCAATACGGATTACATAGAATCCCTTCATTCACATAATATAACACAAGTACCGATCTCTTCTAACGAAACCACCATCTTTAGCCACATGTACAATTTTGAGACACTGGCTGTTACAAGTAAAATCTTGAACACCGTAAACAATTCTCGAGCGTCAGTCATCCTTATTCAGCTGTAATTCAACTGTCTTATTGAACGGAACCACTCGTGCCTTATTAGAACTCTGACACTGCAGAACATGGTTACTTACAGATACAATCAGCTATCTTTCTTTTCTATACGGTGAATATTCTTTACCAACCTCAGTTCAAAATACCCTAGTATTTCTTCACATCTACGAAGCACCATAACCTTTATCAGAATTTTCCAACATACTTAGAGACAGAATCAACATAGCACACAATAGTGCAATCGGTTAATCAATAGCAACCTCCCCAACTTAGCTCGAAGCCATTCATCAAAGCACTTTCAACCACTCATATCGGTATTACTCAAGTGATGCCGAAATGTTAGTATGATATTAAACTCAAGTCATTTACAAGCTTCGGCGGAGATTCGAATCATTCAGAAATATTAACTCTTTTGCAATTCTTGCATTCATTCACACACAACAGTTACGCCCCTCTTTAGGTGACAAAATCTTTTCTAAGTCCCGAATTTTCCAAAAATTTCGGCAGAGTTTCCTTTGTAAATTG
This sequence comes from Nicotiana noctiflora, assembly GCA_032618575.1. Classification (NCBI taxonomy): domain Eukaryota; kingdom Viridiplantae; phylum Streptophyta; class Magnoliopsida; order Solanales; family Solanaceae; genus Nicotiana; species Nicotiana noctiflora. Next base: position 16,629 of record JASVEL010004199.1, read on the forward strand.
GCCTATCCACCTGCCAGAGAACCACCCAACCATCCTAGCTATACTTCCACAACTCAACAAGATATCACAATGTATTTCAACAACATTAAATATCAATACTACACGAATTATATCATCACAATTTATACTTGAACCTGCGATGTATCTGCTCGAATCATGACACATATCAATACCTTTCAATTACACATGAGAATCAACCCACCTACCTCGCCTCAATTTAGAATTTCAGCACAATACCTTCCACCAGGATACACATAGCATAATCATTTTAGTCTTCCCTGAGTTTAAACTTGTTCCACTACAAATAAGGCATTTTACCTTCCAATTACGAGATATGATAAATATTCACCACGCCCATAGCTCGGGCTACACAACAGTTTAGATAAGAGTCGAACAATTAACAACTCATCCATTAGTAAACCTTCCATAATACTCTACAGATCGGCACAAGGCCCCAAACATGGCTACTAGCTCAAGTACATAGATATAAGCCCAGTCTTAGTCATTTTACACAGTAATAATCAATCGGGAAGGATCAAGTCCAAATCCCCAGTCATAATACCACCACACTCGTCACATGACGCGTATTCCATCTCAGGACATCACTTTATAGTGCAAATACGGGGTTTCAAACCCTCAATACATCATCTATTGCCACCACTCACAAAATCAGCACCTCAATGCTCAAGTCATAAACAAGGTCCAGCCTCAAGTCATCCCGACTGGCCCAACATGAACTCACCGAGATTATATCTCGCCCCTCGTTCGAGGAAATCATAAGCCATAAGGCAATTACATTACTGAGCGCTCGATGCGTACACAGATGTGTGGAAGGAATTTCAAAAATTATATCTCAAGCCGAATCAAGTGCGCACGATAAGAATTCCAAGAAACGTGAAGTGTTTCCTAAAGGTTCGCAGCCTCCCGAGGATAAGTACAGGCGTCCCCGTACCGATCCACAAGACTCTACTAACCGGCTCAAGACTCACGAGGCCTAGTAAACCTAGGCTCTGATACCAACTTGTCACGACCCCAAATCCGGTCGTGATGGCGCCCAGCACATTGCTAAGCCAGCCTGACCAATCAATATCAACAACGGAGCTAGAAGCTCTCTTTAACCCATTTAAGCATTTCAAAACATGAAATAACAGCGATACATGTAACGAAAACGGGGAACCAAGTCCCATAATACATCAACTCCCATAGACCGAGGGTCAAGAGTCATGAGCCTCTACTGAACATGAGTGTATAAAGGTTTACGAAAATACCAAGTGCGGAAAGAAATGTCAATACAAAATCAAAAGACAATAGGAAGGAATATCGGGTCCTGCGGACTCTGCAACTACCTCGAATATCCACAAACGTCGCCTCGCGCAGCCAACCGGATCACTGCTGAGAGGTACCCGGATCCGCACACAAGGTGCAGGGAGTAAAATGAGTACCGCCAGACTCAGTGGTAATAAACAAGGGTAAGACAAGCGCAGATAAGAAATCCGCGATAAAGCACTATGTAAAGCTATAATCGAATACCCCGTCATAGAATCAATCTTCACCGTACTGTACCAACAAATACCAATAAATAGCATAACAACTAGCGGATGTAGCTAAATGCAATGCAATGCATGATATGACCGCTACGGCATGTAGCCCGACTCCAATTTTGGGTACCCGTGCTCACTGTGGGGGTTCAGACTCGGAGGGGCTCCTACAGCCCAAGCACATCTCATAGAGATATCCTTGCGGCGTGCAGTCCGATCCAACATATATCTCGCTGCGGCGCGCAACCCGATCCACTACTAGTCAGCTAATATGCAGATACAGCCTCGCAGGCTCAAAAGTAGTTTTTGAAAACTCTTTTATCATTTTTCAGTTGGAAAACAGTAATATCAAGTTCCAGAGATTGGAATTTGCATAATAACAAAAATAGCTGCGGACTAGTAGTAAACTAGCATGTCTATATGATAAGACAATGATAACGATCCTCGCGGGATCCAATAACTGGCTCACGGCCCACATGTATAATCAACCGCCCGAGAAGGGGGTTCCTCGGCTCAAGAGTGGCCATTCTCACAATATATATATATGCAACCATCCGAGAAGGAGGTTCGACGGCTCTAGAATAGCCAATAATACAATATCAACAGGTTCGGACTAATCTATAGTCTCCAGTTCATGATCGACCCCGCACTCTCAAAAGTGTGCGTGTCTCGCCGCTATACAGCGTCACAAAGTGGTATACCGGGGTTTCGAACCCGCTGGTCATCACCCACATCTATTACTCACCTCAATACGGCGCGACGACTACTCCGCAATGCCCTTGCCACGAGAATCAAGCTCCGCACGCGTAGAATCCGATCAAATACAGTAAAAATACAACAATTTAGGCCAATGGGACGACACCCAATCAATACAACTCAATTTACATCAAAATTCCCAAAGTTGTCAAAACCCGAGCCCCGGGCCCACATTCCGAAAATTTACGAAATTCACATTTCTGGAACCCTCGTCTCGCCACGAGTCCATACATATAAAATTTACCAAAATCGGACTCCGTTTGCCCACTCAAATCGGTGTTTTTCTTCAATTTAGGCTTAGGGCTCAAACCCACAATTAATCTTCCATTTACAGGGAATTAACCAAGGATTTCATGTTAAAATGATGTAATTAAGCCACAAAACTTACCTCCAACGAATCCCCGATGAATTACCAGCAATTCCCGTCAATTTCTCCTCTTGGAACTCAAAAATGGGGTTTTGGGTGTATGAACCCGCGACCCCTCTGTTCTGTGATTTAACTCACTGCCAGAACGATTTCTTCTATGCGATCGCATTCCCCTTGTTGCGATCGCATAGAGCAAGTTTCTCATGCCTCCAATTTGTTCTCTGCGATCGCAGGCTTAGCCATGCGATCGCATAGCTTCGCATCAAATACCCTCCGCGATCGCAATCGAGCCCCCGCGATCGCAATGCACAATTTCCGGACACTATGCGACCGCAATGCCCTCCATGCGATCGCATAGAGTAAACTTCACGCCCCTTCCACTCTTCTATGCGATCGCAATCATCTCTATGCGATCGCATAGAGCAATTGCTGACTGCAATTTTCTGCAGAATTTTTCCAAGTTCTAAATGCCCGGTTGATGGTCCGAATCCATCCCGAGGCCCCCGGAACCCCAACGAAAACCACCAACATACTCCAAAACATGATACGGACTTGTTCCAATCATAAAAACACCACACTAAACATCAAAATCACCAGTTACACACGGATTCAAGCCTAAATTTCTTAAAACTTTCCGAATTACGCATTCAATCAAAAACCCGACCAAACGACGTCCGAATGACCTGAAATTTTGCAGACATATCCAAAATCACCTAACGGAAGCTACTGCAACTGTCGGAATTCCATTCCGACCCCCGGATCAAAATCTCACCTACCGTTCGGATTTCGCCAAAATTCAACCTTAGCCAATTCAAGCCTATTTCTACACCGGCCTCCAAATTCAATTCCGATCGCTCCCCTAAGTCACAAATCACCTCCCGGAACTAACCGAATCATCGAATCCGATTCCGAGCCCTCTAACCAAATAGTCAACTCCGGGTTGACTTTCCTTATTCAAGTTCCCTTCACAAAGGCTATATGCCTCATTTCCAATCCAAATCACTCCTAACTCACCTGATAGACTTTAACACTGATAATAAAGCATAAAACATACAATTTCAACATAACGGGGTGGTAATTCCCGTAACGACGGGCCGGGTCGTTACAATATATTTGGGAGCGGGTGGTACGCCTACCACAAGATATGATTATTGATATAATTGGGAGCGGGTGGTACGCCTACCACAAGATATAACTATTGATATATTTGGGAGCGGGTGGTACGCCTACCACGAGATATAATTATTGATAATTGGGAGCGGGTGGTACGCCTACCACAAGAGATAATTACTGTGATAGTTGGGAGCGGGTGGTACGCCTACCACGAGACATGAAATGAAAGAGGAAATTAAGACAAGAAAGTAAGATTATTTTGGATATCTTGAGTTATTGAATATTATTTCAGAGCAGAGTATTTCTTTATAAATGTATTATATATATATATATATCTATATTGCAACTGTACAGGTTTAGGTGGGTGACTGGCCTTAGCCTTGTCACTAGTTCGCTGGGATAGGCCAGGCACTTACCAGCACATAGGGTCGGTTGTGCTGATACTACACTCTGCGCTCTTTTTGCGCAGATACAGGTTACGGACGGCAGCAGCGGCAGTAGTGACTTGTGGATTTTTTGACTACTGAGACTACGAGGTAGCCTTGCAGGCGTCCGTAGGACCCGTTGTCTCTCCTATCTATGCTTTTCATTCTGTTATCTCATGTAATCGAGATAAACAGCTTGTATTTTCTTTCAAACAATTATGTGTATTATTCTTAGAAGTTCGTGAGTATTGTGACACTAATCTTGGGTAGTGTATCAGATTTGGATTCTCTTTATCATATTTGACTAAGTCTTCCGCTAATTTAGATTATTCCGCTGTAATTTTTATGTTGTTAATAAGAAATTGGTAATTAATAGAGATGAAATTAATATTTGGTTTGCCTAGCTTCCATTTAGTAGGCGCCATCATGACCCCGATGGTGGGAAATCCGGGTCGTGACAATCATTTATCTGATTTATCCTCATACATATATGAAACTATATTATCAAATATATTCATAGTTTGCATATTATCCATTAATGCTAATAGTATTTTTACATAATATATACAATATATTAAATACGAAATCATTGTAGCTTTATGATTCTTTATTTTCGCGCGATAAAAAAAAATTAAATATTCTTCCAAATCTTCCACAACGCAAATCACGCACATTAATCTTCTTCGTTAGTTTTGTTTCAAATTTAGCGTTTCTGCTTTTTCGATACACTGTGTTTCAAACCTTTTTTCTAATTTCACAAATCAAAAACGACTAAATCTCCTGCAATTCTTCTACATCAAACGCAATTATGTTCAAATTTCAGTAATACAAAGCAAAGAAAGAGAGAATAGCAATTGTACCAACCATTAAAAAACTTTGAAGCTTTGAATTGAAATTTGAATTTTTAAAAATTATTATTTATTTGGATTGAGTGTTGTTGCAAATAATTGGGAATATGGTTTGGAGTTTATATCATAATTTTGAGTGATTTTGGTGAAGATTAGACTTGGTTTTGGCTGAATTTCTGATTGAAACTCAAAGAAGAAGAAGACATGACATACATTATATTGCAGAAATTGTAGAAAAATTATAGATAAATTATTGGTTGTTGTTTTTTTTTATCCATTTACTTATTGTATGAAAGTTGAATAACATTGTATAAAAATTCTATTTAAGTGGATAATTTAGTATTATTTTGGACAAAAATATGTGTAAAAAATATGAAACATACATTTTAGGGAAAGCATGTCAAGTCCAAATATGTACCCAATTTGTAGATATTTTATAAATAAATTGTAGATTATTTGTATTCTGATTGTAAATACATTATTTTCTATTTTTACAGATAAAAAATGACTAAAAATTCTACATATCTTCTGAAAAACGCAATTATGTCAAAAATTCAAGTTATCAATTGAATGGAATTGGAATATTAAAATTCAATGTACCTAGTTTGTAGATAAATTGTAGATTATTTATATTCTGATTGTAGATACTTTATTTGCTGTTTTCAAAATCAAATACGACTAAAATTTCTTCAAATCTTCAGCAAAAAATGGAATTATATTGAAAATTCCAATTATGCTATAATTGAATGGGAATTGAGATATAAAAATTTAATGTACCCAGTTTGTAGATAATTTGTAAAAACATTAAAATTTTGTATTTTCGTATTAATTTTTCAAATGATATACATATTGTTTTGTAGATTAAATGTAAAAAAATAAGTCATGGTGAGTAATATTTGACTCATTCCTCATATTCAACCTATTCTACAAATTCGCGTCTCTTTAAATACAATACAACTATACTTCTTGAATTTAAAGGTATAGCAATATCTATAACTTAAAAAACATCTTCTGTTCTGCACAAGTTAGCTCCAAAACAGACGAAGTGGAATAACAAGCTCCTATAAAAACTTTTAACACAAAAACACAAAGTTGGAAAATAAATAAATAACAGTCAACATTTTTTCTATAATTTTTCTACAAGTAATCTACAATTATGCAATATAATGTATGTCATGTTTTCTTCTTCTTCTTCTTCTTCTTCGAGTTTCAATCTGAAATTCAGCCAAAATCAAGTCTAATCTTCACCAAAACCCTTAAAATTGAGATATAAACTCCAAACAATATTCTCAAACTTACAACAATACACAATCCAAACAAATAATAATTTTTAAAAAATCAAATTAGAATTCAAAGCTTCAAATCTTTTTAATGGTTGTCAATGATGGAATTGCTGCTTTCTTTTCCTTTTCTCTTATATTATTGAAATTCGGGATTGCGAGATATAGAGATAAGGCTACTTGGTGGGCTGGGCCTAAACGAGCCGGGCTTCACGGTCCTAGGCTTGGTGGGCCTGGACTCTAGTGGTCCCGGGCTTGGTGGGCCTAGTGGGTAGAACCAGCCCATGACGGGCCTAAGCCCACTATGGTCCTGGGCTTAGCGGGTCGGGCTCGTGAGCTTAGCGGGCCTAATGGGCTTTTTAATTTTCAGTTTTTTTTTTTAAAAAAATTTTGTTTAATGCAATTTCTTGTAAATCATATATGTATGTATATATATAAATTGCTCTTATATATGGATGTATAAATATATGTCGTATGTATAATATAGAAATATAATTAATAAAGTGTTTGACGAAAAAGTAAAATAACACAATAATTGTAAAACTAAATTTGCATGCTTAATAAATTAATAACAAAGTACAACATGAAGCATAATACCTTCAAGAAAATAAGGTACAAAAATGAAAGCGCGGGGGTGGAATACCCTCAACACAATATTTGATATGCATCCTTAAACTATCCGTGCCGGACCCTATACGAAAATTTAAAACTTTACCACAATTCTTGCACTTTAATACTAAGCCTTCTTCATTTTCTTCTAGCATATCATAGTGTTGCGTAACAAATAAGCGCACTCTTCCCGGAAGAGGCATGATTTAACTTGAAAATTGAGATTGAGAGTTGAGACTTTAAGTCTTGAAAAGTGGAGAGTGAGAGAAATTTAGTTTGTGAAATGAGTTTTGAGTATTGAAATGAAGAAAAGGGAGGGGGTATTTATAGTGTTAGAAAATGTTGTGAGCACGTGATTTTTGCCCTAAGCAATAAAATTCCAAAATAAAAATAAAAATATATTTTTGTTTGTAATTATGTGTTTTTGATTGAAATAAAGTGAATTTGTGTGTGTTAATAATTAAAAAATGAAAATTAGAAAATTAAAAAAAAATAGGTTGAGTATAAATATCACAATTAAAGGAATTAAAAGAAAATTAGCAAAAAATACAATAGTACCGAAAATAAAGGAAAAATAGCAGAAAAATATAAAAAAATATCAAAAAAATTAGAAAAAATAGGAAATTAAAAGAAATTGAATAATTGAAAAGAATATAAAAGGAGAAAATAAAACACAAAAAGAAAATACCAAGGAAATAATTAAAATACAAGGAAAATACACAAAAATACATAATTGGGCCAAATATATAAACCCAATGCAATTGGCCCAAAATATATAGGAGGATCCAGTCCAGTCTTTATATAAGAATCAATGTCACGACCCCAAATCCGGTCGTGATGGCGCCCAGCACACTGCTAGGCCAGCCCGACCAATCAACAACAATCATAGAGCTATGAGCTCGCCTTATCCCATTCAAACATAACCATTGTAAATTAACAGTAATGGATATATCAAAAACGGGGAAACCAAGTCCCAACGCATACCAACTCCCATAGACCGAAGGGTCAAGAGTCATGAGCCTCTACAGAACATAAGTGTAATACGGTTTACAACCAAAGCTCAGAGCGGAAAGAAATAACAATTCATAATCAAAGACAGTAGGAAGGGATATCGGGTCCTGCGGACGTCGGCAGCTACCTCGAAGTCTCCACAGAACGGGAATAATAAAGCAGTTGCGACAGCTCAACTGCCCTTCTGAACCTGTATATCTGCACACAAAAAAAATGCAGGGGAGTGGGGTGAGTATATTTCAACTCAGTGAGCAGCAATAATAAATAATAACTGGAAGTAAGAACTCCTGTACTGTCACTAAACAGTTCTAAGGCAAACCCCCACAGGTAAGTCATCACTACAATGAGTTCTCTGATCTCCAGTCCATATCCATCTCAACTGGGTCCCACACTGACCACATCCTCACTCGTACCACTACAGTGTACAACCATCTCAATATATAGAGACATATACATTTGTCTATAACACATAAGTATTTACGTATTTATAAGGATATTAATAAGTATAATGCTGCGGCGTGCAGCCCGCTCCAATACATATACCGCTGCGGCGTGCAGCCCGCTCCATTTAACGTCGACGGCGCTCACTGGGGGTGTATACAGACTTCGGAGGGGCTCCCTAGGCCCAAGCGCTATGGTGCTATGACATGCAGCCAGGTCCACCATATATCACTGCGGCGTGCAGTACGATCCAATATATATATATATATACATGTATAATTATACTGCTGCGGCGTGCAGCCCGATCCCATAATATACCAGCGCTCACTGGAATGTGTGCAGACTCAGACTCCGAAGGGGCTCCTACAGCCCAAGCGCAATAATACTGCGGCGTGCAGTCCGTCCCACATGTATATTACATGTATATCACATGTATATTACTGCGGCGTGCAGTACGATCCAACATATATACTGCTGCGGCGTGCAGCCCGATCCAATGTAGGTATATATATACTACCTCATAATGGGTCCTCGACCCTATCCCGGTCAATATATACTTGGCCTCTCAGGCCCAATATAATATATCACAGTGGGTCCTTGACCCTGTCTCAGTCAATATAGACTTGGCCTTTCATGCCCAATATAACATCTCATAGTGGGTCTTTGACCCTGTCTCAGTCAATATAGACTTGGCCTTTCAGGCCCAATATAACATCTCATAGTGGGTCTTTGACCCTGTCTCATCTCAATCGGTATACATCTAGTACGGGCTCATATTATACTATACGGCTAGAGCTATGGCTGAGTGTATGCTTCCAACACATTATAAGGGTCACCTAGCTCTATAGGTTCCCTAATGCTCTACAGATCGGCACAAGGCCCCAAACATGGCTATCAGCCCAATTGCACGGTTATAAACTTATTATCAGTCATAACACACAGTATACTATTAGTCGGGAAGGACTAAGTCCGAACCCCCAATCACAATGTCACCACGCCCGTCATAAAACGCGTGTCTCATCCCAATATAGCACTGTGAAGTGCTAGTACGGGGTTTCAAACCCTCGGTACATTATTTACTACTACCACTCACCTCGATCCGATAGAAGCCTTAATCCGCCTTGCGCTCGCCTCGCAATTCAATCACCTTGAATGCCGAATCTGCTCAAAATCAATGAGAATACATCAATATAGGCTAATTAAACACAACCCATTCGAAATAACTCAATTTACATCAAAATTCCCAAAGTTGCCAAAACCCGAGCCCCGGGCCCACATTCCGAAAATTTACAAAATTCACATTTCTGGAACCCTCGTCTCGCCACGAGTCCATACATATAAAATTTACCAAAATCGGACTCCGTTTGCCCACTCAAATCGGTGTTTTTCTTCAATTTAGGCTTAGGGCTCAAACCCACAATTAATCTTCCATTTACAGGGAATTAACCAAGGATTTCATGTAAAAATGATGTAATTAAGCCATAAACTTACCTCCGACGAAACCCCGATGATTTCCCAACAATCTCCCGTCAATTTCTTCTCTTGGAACTCAAAAATGGAGGGTTCATGAATGAAACCCGTATGTGAAATGTTCTGTAATTAAACTCACTGCCGGAGCAATTTGCTCTACGCGTTCGCGATGGTCTTCACGCGTTCGCGGTGCTTGGCTTCCAGTTACTCTACGCGAACGCGACAATTCCCACGCGTTCGCGATGAACAAACATCCCAGTCGCCCAAAATCCTTCTACGCGTTCGCGACTCCCAGTCACGCGAACGCGAAGCTTATCTCCCTCAGACCAACGCGAACGCGACCTCAGGAACGCGATCGCGAAGCACAAAGCTTTTGGCCTTCGCGAACGCGACGCGCCTGATCGCGAACGCGATGCATTGATCCTCCTAGCCTTCGCGAACGCGGCCCTTGCCACGCGAACGCGAAGGCTTAATGCCTGGGCAGTAACCTGCAAATTTACAGCAGACCTTTCCAAGTTCAAAATGCCCGATTGATGGTCCGGAAACATCCCGAGGCCCCCGGGACCCCAACGAAAACCACAAACATACCCCGAAATACGATACGAACTTGTTCCAATCATAAAAACACCATCCTAAACATCAAAATCACCAATTACCCACAGATTCAAGCCTAAATTTCTTAAAACTTTCCGAATTACGCATTCAATCAAAAACCCGACCAAACGACGTCCGAATGACCTGAAATTTTGCAGGCACATCCAAAATCACCTAACGAAGCTACTGCCACTGTCGGAATTCCATTCCGACCCCCGGATCAAAATCTCACCTACCGTTCGGATTTCGCCAAAATTCAACCTTAGCCAATTCAAGCCTATTTCTACACCGGGCCTCCAAATTCAATTCCGATCGCTCCCTTAAGTCACAAATCACCTTCCGGAACTAACCGAATCATCGGAATCCGATTCCGAGTCCTCTAACAAAATAGTCAACTCCGGATTGACTTTCCTTATTCAAGTCTCTTTCAAAAAGGCTATATGCCTCATTTTCAATCCAAATCACTCCTAAATCACCCGATAGACCCTAACACTGATATAAAAGCATAAAACATGCAATTGCAACATGACGGAGTGGTAATTCCCGTAACGACGGGCCGGGTCGTTACATTCTCCCCAACTTAAATAATCGCTCGTCCTCGAGCGTACCAGAGTTGTACTAGAAGCCACCCAATAGCCGAATGACCTTACCAAGCATATATCCGGGTGATCATACGTCACCCTATCTCACATAAGTCCGAAAATACCACATAGTCAAAATTTCACAAACCATCTGAACCATAAATCACATTGTGCTTTCTGAAATCATAACCCAATTGCTAATCCCATGTCTATATTCACGATACACTAGAATCCACTGCAATAACCCACACTCACCACTCCGGGTGAGATCATCTGATGTATCAAACAACCCAATCGCTCGAGACAATAGTCTCTAATCACAATAATTTCTCACGATAACCAAATACCAACTGAAAAACCCTTTTCATTAGATAGAGTTTTGTTCCAACACCTTCATATCATGCCCACGGTAACCGAACACGCGATATATCGAACCCATCTCTCGGGTCAACCATTCGTGAATCTATTTCTCTTTTAAAATTGATACCACAATAAGTTTCGGAGCCAAACCTCGATATTACCTTTCTAACGAGCTGAAATCATATATGCTCGCTCTCATTAATGACTTGAATGATCATTTCGGTTATAACACACCACACTGGTAACATGACACCTCAGCATCGGCCTAGGCCACAACGAGCACAACACAGGCTCCAATAAGAACGATCCGAACACACTCGAATCCTGACAACTGACTCGCACAAAAAGCCATAATTCAAATTCTTCCATACCATCACAACACATAACTGAGATTCTTGTCTCACATCATAGGATTAGAGTGCCTGAATCCTCCTCGAAAGGTCATAACATCACGTGGCCTTGCCACGACTCATGATTCTATCCAAACACTATTACCCATGGAGCATCTCAAGTCGAGATGTTCAAAACGGTCAGCCACACACATATTTAGGTCTGACTCAAGCAATCAATCACACGCGGTGATACATTTAGTATATGCTATCGAATCCTGAATGGACACAACCGATGTGCTATTCCCCGAGCGATACCCAATACGGACTATTCCTCAAAAGAGAGGAAGTATTGTATACAAGGTACATATAGGAAGCTATATTTCCCACATCACACTGTTGCGGCGCGCAACCCATTCCAATAGCATCCTGTGGCGGCGTGCCACCCGATCCAGATACTATACATGTGGCGGCGTGCCACCCGATCCAGATACTATACATGTGGCGGCGTGCCACCCGATCCACGTATCAATCTAGCAAAAGGGAATGCACATCGACTCAAGTTGCTCATTGCAACAAACAATGTATATATATAGCCTCGAGCTCGGTCACATGAAACTCATCCGACAAAGTTCCTCAATACCGGAACTGAATCAATGGTAGATACCTCTACACTGACATCCGCCACGAAGTCCCAACTGGCAAAGCAATATCTACCAACCTGCAATCATATATCATTATTCAAATTCGTCATATCAAGTGACGAGATAGCCACTAGGGCTTCCAATTTCCGATAACCGCTACACTGTGCCGATACACACGATATACCACCGCTGCGTAGGCGGGTTACGAGAACTTCTAGTCTCCAACACATACATAACACAGGAATCACTATGCCTGATTACGTACTTCACCGTACGATTACATAACGCACCTCAAGCGTCCATTCATACCACGAAAGCCATTCATAAATTTCACTATATCATCATCGACTCAATTATTACAGTCGATCCAACGAGAAAATACCACCATACTACTACATATTATCAATTTACATCACCTTGTCCATTTGCACCATATACCCCGCCAAATTACTAGAATAGCAGTACCATTTTCTTAAATCATCAGAAAGATCAATTCTTGAATCACCTGCAGCCGTCCGCGCTGCTCAATAATTTTATTGACTTCCCATATATTATGAACCGATCTCAAAACCTTGAATATGCCATTATCAACTTTCCATAACACATCGCGTATACCATATCACACTAAGACAACATGGAAATTCATATCCCTTTCCTCCGCAACAAACATCGGCGCACTCAACTCGTCAAGGGCTTTCATGATCCCATATAGAGAAAACTCATTACACATTCCCAGCCTTGCATACCAACAGGAAATACACTCATTTTTCAAACCACATTAAAACACATCATAAACTCTTTCTCCCAATCACATTGCATAATTTAACTGCCAGGACTGAGTCCTTATACACATATTATACCCATATCGGGTTACACAACTGCCAGCTCTCAAAAGCTTTGCTGCACAATATCTGTAAGACTCATTATTTCAACCATATACCAGGAATTAGTCGTATTCCTTTTCATACCATTCTGGTTTATTAACAAGTTGATCCATTTACCCAATTTCCTTTCTAAGTCATCTTTAATTTCATATCAGCCATTATTGTAGCACCATAACACATCAACTCATGTTACCACACGAGACTCGTACATAAGACCACACGGTCTAAGACATATAGGCCACTGAATACTCTCTCAATATTTCCCAGAAGGATCACATCCTACAATACTTTATTTTGAAGAACCTCTTGCGATTTGAATTCGTTACCATTACCTTCCAATACGGATTACATAGAATCCCATCATTCACATAATATAACACAAGTACCGATCTCTTCTAACGAAACCGCCATCTTTAGCCACATGCACAATCTTAAGACACCTTACCGTTACAAGCAAAAATCCGGAACACTGCAAAACCATTCTCGGGCATCATTCACCCTTATCTTGCTGTAATTCAATTGTCCTATTGAATAGAACCACTCGTGTTTTGTTAGAACTCTAACACCGCAGAACATGATTACTTACAAATACAATCAGCTATCTTTCTTTTCTATACACCGGACATTCCTTACCAACAGTAGTTCAAAACATCCTAGTATTTCTTCAAATCTACGAAGCACCATAAGCCTTTATCAAAATTTCCCAACATACCTAGAGACAGAGCCAACACAACACACGACAGTGCAATCAGATAATCAATAACAACCTCCCCAACTTAGCTCGAAGTCATTCATCAAAGCACTTTCAACCACTCATATTATTATTACTCAAATGATGCCACAAAGTTCTAGTTAGATTAAACTCAGTCATTTACAAGCTTCGACGGAGATTCGAATCATCAGAAATATTAACCCTTTTGCAATTCTTGCATTCATTCACACACAACAGTTACGCCCCCTCTTTAGGTGGCAAAATCTTTTCTAAGTCCCGGATTTTCCAAAAATTTCGACAGAGTTTCCTTTGTAAATTGGCCTATCCACCTGCCAGAGAATCACCAAACCATTCTAACAATACATCCACAACTCAACAAGATATCACAATGTATTTCAACAACATTAAATCTCAATACTATACGAATCATATTATCATAATTTATACTTGAACCTGCGTTGTACCTGCTCGAATCATAACACATATCAAATACCTTTCAATTACACATGAGGATCAATCCACCTACCTCGCCTCAATTTAGCATTTCAGCGCAATACCTTCCACTATGATACACATAGCATAATCACTTTAGTCTTCCTGAGTTTGAACTCATTCCACTACACATAAGGCACTTTACCTTCCAATTAAGAGGCGATGAAAATATTTCTCACACCCATAGCTAGTGCTACGCATCAAATCACAATAAGAACCGAATACCTTACAACTTTCCCATTATCAAACTGCCATTTTCACAATTAATATCAATACCGATCGTATAAACTTCATAATACCGACTCGTGAAATTAGCACCTTGGTGCTCAAGCCATAGACAATGATTTCGCCTCAAGTCTTCCTGACAAGCCCAACATGAACTCATAGAGATTATATCTCGTCCCTCGATTGGGGAATCATAAGCCATCAAGGCAAATTTATTACTGAGCGCTCGATGCGTACACAGACGTGTGGAAGGAATTTCAAAAATTATATTTCAAGCTGAATCAAGTACGCACGATAAGAATTCCAAGAAGTGTGAAGTGTGGCGTAAGGGAGTTTTTTCACTTTAAGGACAGTCAGAACGGGATTAGTTATTTATGTTTTTCATAGTCGCCACTTGAGAATATAATTGTCACAACCCCAAATCCGGTCGCGATGGCGCCCAGCACACTGCTAGGCCAGCCCGACCAATCAACAACAATCATAGAGCTATGAGCTCGCCTTATCCCATTCAAACATAACCATTGTAAATTAACAGTAATGGATATATCAAAAACGGGGAAACCAAGTCCCAACGCATACCAACTCCCATAGACCGAAGGGTCAAGAGTCATGAGCCTCTACATAACATAAGTGTAATACGGTTTACAACCAAAGCTCAGAGCGGAAAGAAATAACAATACATAATCAAAGACAGTAGGAAGGGATATCGGGTCCTGCGGACATCGGCAGCTACCTCTAAGTCTCCACAGAACGGGGATAATAAAGCAGGTTGCGACAGCTCAACTGCCCTTCTGAACCTGTATATCTGCACACAAAAAAAATGCAAGGGAGTGGGGTGAGTATATTTCAACTCAGTGAGCAGCAATAATAAATAATAACTGGAAGTAAGAACTCCTGTACTGTCACTAAACAGTTCTAAGGCAAACCCCCACAGGTAAGTCATCACTACAATGAGTTCTCTGATCTCCAGTCCATATCCATCTCAACTGGGTCCCACACTGACCACATCCTCACTCGTACCACTACAGTGTACAACCATCTCAATATATAGAGACATATACATTTGTCTATAACACATAAGTATTTACGTATTTATAAGGATATTAATAAGTATAATGCTGCGGCGTGCAGCCCGCTCCAATACATATACCGTTGCGGCGTGCAGCCCGCTCCATTTAACGTCGACGGCGCTCACTGGGGGTGTATACAGACTTCGGAGGGGCTCCCTAGGCCCAAGCGCTATGGTGCTATGACATGCAGCCAGGTCCACCATATATCACTGCGGCGTGCAGTACGATCCAATATATATATATATATATATACATGTATAATTATACTGCTGCGGCGTGCAGCCCGATCCCATAATATACCAGCGCTCACTGGAATGTGTGCGGACTCGGACTCCGAGGGGCTCCTACAGCCCAAGCGCAATAATACTGCGGCGTGCAATCCGTCCCACATGTATATTACATGTATATCACATGTATATTACTGCGGCGTGCAGTACGATCCAACATATATACTGCTGCGGCGTGCAGCCCGATCCAATGTAGGTATATATATACTACCTCATAATGGGTCCTCGACCCTATCCCGGTCAATATATACTTGGCCTCTCAGGCCCAATATAATATATCACAGTGGGTCCTTGACCCTGTCTCAGTCAATATAGACTTGGCCTTTCAGGCCCAATATAACATCTCATAGTGGGTCTTTGACCCTGTCTCATCTCAATCGGTATAGACTTGGCCTTTCAGGCCCGCTCAGCTAGAACAGGGAATTCCACCCTAGATAATCTCTCAATGTACACATCTAGTACGGGCTCATATTATACTATACAGCTAGAGCTATGGCTGAGTGTATGCTTCCAACACAATATAAGGGTCACCTAGCTCTATAGGTTCCCTAATGCTCTACAGATCGGCACAAGGCCCCAAACATGGCTATCAGCCCAATTGCACAGTTATAAACTTATTATCAGTCATAACACAGAGTATACTATTAGTCGGGAAGGACTAAGTCCGAACCCCCAATCACAATGTCACCACGCCCGTCATAAAACGCGTGTCTCATCCCAATATAGCACTATGAAGTGCTAGTACGGGGTTTCAAACCCTCAGTACATTATTTACTACTACCACTCACCTCGATCCGATAGAAGCCTTAATCCGCCTTGCGCTCGCCTCGCAATTCAATCACCTTGAATGCCGAATCTGCTCAAAATCAATGAGAATACATCAATATAGGCTAATTAAACACAACCCATTCGAAATAACTCAATTTACATCAAAATTCCCAAAGTTGCCAAAACCCGAGCCCCGGGCCCACATTCCGAAAATTTACAAAATTCACATTTCTGGAACCCTCGTCTCGCCACGAGTCCATACATATAAAATTTACCAAAATCGGACTCCGTTTGCCCACTCAAATCGGTGTTTTTCTTCAATTTAGGCTTAGGGCTCAAACCCACAATTAATCTTCCATTTACAGGGAATTAACCAAGGATTTCATGTCAAAATGATGTAATTAAGCCACAAAACTTACCTCCGACGAATCCCCGATGAATTCCCAGCAATCTCCCGTCAATTTCTTCTCTTGGAACTCAAAAATGGAGGGTTCATGAATGAAACCCGTATGTGAAATGTTCTGTAATTAAACTCATTGCCGGAGCAATTTGCTCTACGCGTTCGCGATGGTCTTCACGCGTTCGCGGTGCTTGGCTTCCAGTTACTCTACGCGAACGCGACAATTCCCACGCGTTCGCGATGAACAAACATCCCAGTCGCCCAAAATCCTTCTACGCGTTCGCGACTCCCAGTCACGCGAACGCGAAGCTTATCTCCCTCAGACCAACGCGAACGCGACCTCAGGAACGCGATCGCGAAGCACAAAGCTTTTGGCCTTCGCGAACGCGACGCGCCTGATCGCGAACGCGATGCATTGATCCTCCTAGCCTTCGCGAACGCGGCCCTTGCCACGCGAACGCGAAGGCTTAATGCCTGGGCAGTAACCTGCAAATTTACAGCAGACCTTTCCAAGTTCAAAATGCCCGATTGATGGTCCGGAAACATCCCGAGGCCCCCGGGACCCCAACGAAAACCACAAACATACCCCGAAATACGATACGAACTTGTTCCAATCATAAAAACACCATCCTAAACATCAAAATCACCAATTACCCACAGATTCAAGCCTAAATTTCTTAAAACTTTCCGAATTACGCATTCAATCAAAAACCCGACCAAACGACGTCCGAATGACCTGAAATTTTGCAGGCACATCCAAAATCACCTAACGAAGCTACTGCCACTGTCGGAATTCCATTCCGAACCCCGGATCAAAATCTCACCTACCGTTCGGATTTCGCCAAAATTCAACCTTAGCCAATTCAAGCCTATTTCTACACCGGGCCTCCAAATTCAATTCCGATCGCTCCCTTAAGTCACAAATCACCTTCCGGAACTAACCGAATCATCAGAATCCGATTCCGAGTCCTCTAACAAAATAGTCAACTCCGGATTGACTTTCCTTATTCAAGTCTCTTTCAAAAAGGCTATATGCCTCATTTTCAATCCAAATCACTCCTAAATCACCCGATAGACCCTAACACTGATATAAAAGCATAAAACATGCAATTGCAACATGACGGAGTGGTAATTCCCGTAACGACGGGCCGGGTCATTACAATCAATCTGAGCCATCTATATATCTGATCTAATGGCTGAATTCAAATTTTTGATTTAAAATGAAACGACATAGTTTTAAGAAATTAATCTGGATTGTCCATCTATGAGATCTGACGGAGATAAATCAGCCTCCATTTTAAGTTGAACGTTGTCGTTTTGGAGCATTCAATCCTGGCCATTGATCACCAATGATCCAACGGCCAAGAACCCATCATACGTAATGAGTATAAAAGCATGGTCTCTCAATAGACCGGCTATTTCTCATCTTCACATAACCCTAGCCGCCTGTACTTCACCTTCTTCCTCTTCTCAAAGCTTGCCGTCCATGGAGAATGTTCACTCTCCACGGTAGTCTCCGGCCATCTTCTACCCCCAAACCTCTCTTTTGTTGCTTATCTACCCAGACTACCATAGACCACCCAAGAAAACCCCAAAACCCCAATTTCTTGAAAATTCGGTCACCGAATTTCTTCTCCGGTGACCACAGATCTATGAAATCGGCTCCCAAATTAACACCATAGAGCCACCATCTCCTGATCTACCACACCACATAAGCCACTTCCCTCTAATCTCACCCCAACTGCTTGAATCTTCGAGAACAAGTCGCCGGAACCCTAACTCCGGCCAACTCAAAACCAAAACCCTCTCTTTAACACCCTGAACCCGTCTCTATTGATAAAAGACAATAAAAGACTTCAAATTAGAAGCCTGAGAAGAAACTGGAAAAATAAAGAAAAAGAAAAATAAAAAAGAACAAGAAAAAGAAAAGAAAATGGGGAAAAGCTGAGGAGACAAATCCTGCGAGCTAAGTTCCCTGCCCTCTTATTTTCTGTTATTCTGTCTTTATTGATAAATATTTGTTTTGTGTTCTTCTCTGTTCTTTTCTGATTTGCATGTTAGAGTTTACTTAATTTCTCTTCATCTTCATCTCTTTGATTCTATTTTGATTCAGCATGCTTTTGAGTTTAAGTTCTGTTTTTTTGATTTAGTCGTTTAACCAGTTGCATGTTTTAGATTAGTTTCTTTCTTTGAAATAACTTCTTGTTATAAATCTGTTTCTCTTAATAACATGTTTCATTAGTCTCTTTGATAATCCTGCCTGTTACACTTGATTGAATATACTCAAGTATTTTTAGGGTTTCTGTTAGTCTTTGACATGAGAGATATTCTAATTATGCCTTTTGTGTTAAACTGATATGATATGCTTGAAGTCTGGATTATGAAGTTGTTTGATTGAAATTCAACAATATTCAAATTTCCCCTCTGAGTTTTGGCTAAATGGCAAGTGATTCTGATTTTGTGGCTATGAATGCAATTTAATGTGAAATGGCTGTATTTGTAATAATTTCGTGTTATTTGACTGCTATTAAGCATAATGTGCTTAGGGAATATTGGTTATACCTGTAATAGATAAGTAATTAGATAATTGGCTAATTCTGAAAGTATGTCAAGTAGTTTAATAGGCTAAAATTGAAAATATCATAAAATAGTTACAATTGAAAT
The DNA here is from genome assembly GCA_032618575.1 of Nicotiana noctiflora. Taxonomy (NCBI): domain Eukaryota; kingdom Viridiplantae; phylum Streptophyta; class Magnoliopsida; order Solanales; family Solanaceae; genus Nicotiana; species Nicotiana noctiflora. The sequence goes on from JASVEL010004199.1 coordinate 36,497, forward strand.
AAGTAATAGAGTGGTCAGTATTGAAACTGGCCAACTCTGTGACTCTTTAGGTTTAAATTCAAATGGCTAGTTCTGAAAATGGCCAATTGTTTAATAATAAGCTAAAATCTAAAACTAGCTAAGTTCTGCAAGTCTTAATCTAATCCTAAGTGGCCAGTGATTGATAATTGACTAATTTTGCAAAGCCAAGTCCAAACACTGGACTGGCTAAAATTTAAAAGGTTTAGACTTAGGTAAATAAGTAGGCTAGTCCTGCAAAACAATTCTAATAGACAATAATGAAAAGATTACCTCTTAAAAATGGTCAAATTTGAAAAGAAATTAAAGTTCAAATCTGGCTAAGACTTAAATGACTTATAAATACTGGCCAGTAATTAACTAAGAGCTGAAACAGAAAACCAAGACCTGGACAAGGTCGGGTAATTAACAGTTGCCATTAAGGGTATAATAGGAATAGAAAATAGCATAATTATGGATTTAATAGAGCCTATAAGGACATTTAAGAAATTCAGGCCTAGTATTTTCTGCAATATTGCACAAAACTAAGGGTATAATAGACCCAAATAAAAGGCAACTCAGTAAATAACCTTAGCAAGTGGGGATATACTAGTAATACACCCCAAATAAAATCAAATAGAACCTTCCAACACATGCTGGAAGGCAAATTCAAATCTGAAAATGGTATTGAAGTGTAACAATTGAAAGAATTCAAGGGAGGAAACTAGAAATAACTTTTCAAATTTCCCCCCAAAAATTTTACTAACTTTACCAATAAATAGACCTTGCTAAAGCCTGATTAAGGGCTGGATTTTTTAACAAAAATTCAGAGATTCATTAGATATAGATATATATAGAGCAATTCTACCTGGGTTAGTCGAAGCTATATTCTGAAGTTGTAGGAAATCTCTGGCTGTTTTACTGGGTTTTCTACTGTCTTCTGCTGGATATTGCTTTGCTGTTTCTGGGATTCAAATTTGACTGCTGAAACTCATTTGTATTGCTGTGATTCAATCTCTTCCATTGCTGTTGCATTGTTCGCTGTGATCTACCTGCTATCTTCTACCTTCATCTCCCTTAGACTCATTGGTTTTTTATTGCTGAATCAGGTACACGGCTTGAACCATGTAATTGCAAATTGAAGTTGAAGAAATAGACTATCTATTTGTTACAAGTTTTGTTACTGATTTCTGGATTTAGCTGTTGTAGTTTGATTATAACTTAGCTAAAATTGTAATTTGATAGGAAATGTTGTATAACTAACTCATATGAGACAAGGATAAACCTGGAACAATGTAATAGTGTAGTAAGTATATTAGTATAGTAGTGATAATCATAATCACTTAGATAATTAAAATAGGTTAATTAGTAATTTGATAAAAATAAAAACACAAAGAAGTAAATAATTAAAGACATTAATATGCAACAGTTAGTTTAAATCGAAATTAGTTAGCTTAATCTAAACAGTATTAGTAATAAATGAAACACTGCAGTTAAAATGAAGTCACATATCACATGTTAATATAGTTTAATGTTTAATCATTTTGCTAGTTCTTTGAAACTTGTAAGTAATCGAGATGAGCATGTACAAATGATAATATTAATTAGTTTTAGATACTAAATAATTAGATTCAGTAGTTTAAATAGCTGTCAAACATGAGAACAAAAACAATCAGTTAATTAAATTTAATTCACATTGAACATCTAAAGTTAGAGTTTATTATTGTAATTATGTATTTCACTTCTTCTTATTGAATAAAATAGTTTAAGTTCTCTTATTGTAACGACCCGGCCGGTCGTTTTCGAAATTTACGCCCCGATCCCCCATCTAACTGTTCCCCTAAGTTCATTTATGCTATTGTGGTTTGCCGGGAGGGTCGGTTCTAGAATTCGGAGTGTTTTGGGACACTTAGTCCCTAATTGGGAGCTTTATAGTTGGAAAATGGCCCGTAGTCGGAACAGTGTTAAGACGACCTCGGAACAGAAATCTGATGGTTCCATTAGCTCCGTTGGGTGATTTCGGGGTTGGGAGCACGTTTGGAATGTATTTTGGAGGTCCGTAGCTCAATTAGGCTTGAAATGCCGAAGTTTGAAATTTTGGCGAATCCGAACGATAGGTGAGATTTTGATCCGGGGGTCAGAATGGAATTTCGACAATTCCTGTAGCTTCGTTATGTGATTTTGGATATGTCTGCAAACTTTTAGGTCATTCGGACGTCGTTTGGTCGGGTTTTTGATTGAATGTTGATTTCTGAAGTTTAGATGAAAACTTAGGCTTGAATCCGCTATAATTCAATATTTTTCCGTGTTTAAGGACATGTTTTTATCATTGGAACAAGTTCGAATAAGGTATTAGGATGTGTTGGTGTGTTTGGATAAGGTCCCCGGGGCCTCGGGTTGTTATCGGATGGGTAAACGGGAAGAAAACATGGAAAATTGCAGGTTTGGGAATTCTGTTATGTTGTTTTCGCCCCTGCGGAAATGGGACCGCAGAGGCGAGTCCGTAGGAGTGGAATTTGGGGCACAGGAGCACCTGGGTTTGTAGAGGCGGAGTCGCGGGTGCGGAAGCCTTGTCGCAGAAGCGACCTAGGGTCGAGGAGTGAGGAATCCGCAGGAGCGGAAGGTCATTCGCTTAAGCGAGTCCGCAGAAGCGGACTCTTACTCGCAGAAGCGGAGGATATTCCGCAGCAGCAGACGCGCGGAAGCGTCCCTGGGCTCGCAGAAGCGGAATGGGCCTACCATGCCTGGGGTTTCGCAGAAGCGACCAAATGGTCGCAGAAGCGGTCTCGCGGAGGCGGAAAATGTCCGCAGAAGCAAAAATCACAGAGGGTTTAATTATATCAGAAGTTAGAAATTTTAGAAACATTTCAAAACATTGAGGGCTCGGCTTAAGAGACGATTTGGGAGACCGAACAGGATATGCGCAACCAGTACCCTCATCTCTTCACCACTCCAGGTATGTTTTCTATGCTCGTTCGAGGACGAACGAATCTTTTAAGTGTGGGAAGATGTAACGACCCGGCCGTTCGTTTTCGAAATTTATGCCCTGATCCCCATCTAACTGTTCCTCTAAGTTCATTTCTGCTATTGTGGTTTGCCGGGAGGGTCGGTTCTGGAATTCGGAGTGTTTTGGGACACTTAGTCCCTAATTGGGAGCTTTATAGTTGGAAAATGGTCCGTTGTCAGAACAGTGTTAAGACGACCTCGGAACAGAAATCTGATGGTTCCATTAGCTCCGTTAGGTGATTTCAGGGTTGGGAGCGCGTTCGGAATGTATTTTGGAGGTCTGTAGCTCAATTAGGCTTGAAATGCCGAAGTTTGAAATTTTAGCGAACTCGAACGATAGGTGAGATTTTGATCCGGGGGTCGGAATGGAATTCCGACAATTTCTGTAGCTTCGTTATGTGATTTTGGATATGTCTGCAAATTTTCAGGTCATTCTGACGTCGTTTGGTCGGGTTTTTGATTGAATGTTGATTTTGGAAGTTTAGATGAAAACTTAGGCTTGAATCCGCTATAATTCGATGTTTTCCGTGTTTAAGGACATGTTTTTAAAAAGTGGAACCAGGGTCGAATAGAACCGATGCCTCTCTGTGACTAACCAGAATAATACCTGTGATAACAGAATCAGATGCAACAGCTGTGGCGCGATCAGGAATAGCATAGAATCTGGCCTATCCCCTCTCTCGAGGGCGGCCTCTGGCACCCTGATCCCCGCCCCTGGCTGGCTGGGCAGGTGGAGTGACAGCTGGAGCTGGAATGATGGCCTGCTGGCCCTGTGAACCATGCTGAGGCTGCGAAGACTGTGGAGGTGCTCCTCTCCTACGCTTGGGGCACTCCCTAACCAGATAGCGAGTATCCCCGCACTCAAAACAAGCTCTGGGAGGACGCAGTGGCTGTGACTGACCGGCCTCACCCCCACTAGTCTGACCCCTGGAGGAAACCCGTGCAGGAGGTGCACTGGAAGTCCCGCAGGAGCGGACGTGCGGAAGCGTCCCTGGGCTCGCAGAAGCGGAATGGGCCAGCCAGGCCTGGGGTTTTGCAGAAGCGACCAAATGGTCGCGGAAGCGGTCTCGCTGAGGCAAAAAATGTCCGCAGAAGCGAAAATCGCAGAGGGTTTAATTATATCAGAAGTTAGAAATTTCAGAAACATTTCAAAACATTGAGGGCTCGGCTTAAGAGGCGATTTGGGCGATTTTGAAGGGAAATTCAAGGGGTTTCTTCAGGTAATCAACTATGGACTCAAATTATGATTTGTATTGGTAAAATTATGCAATTATCTCATGAAATTGGTGGAATTGGGGTATTTTATGGGGGTTTTCACCCTAGGCTTGAATTTTAGAAAATCAAGGGTTTGAATGGGCAAATGGAGTCCGAATTTGGTAAATTTTATATGCTTAGACTCGTATTGAGACGAGGGTTTCGAATATGTAACTTTCATAATTTTTCGAGAAGCGTACCGAAAGTCGGGTTTTGGAACCTTGTGGTTTTGGTGTATTTTGAATTGTTTTGATTGGGTAATGCCCAACTGGCCTATTTTGATGTGATTCTATTGATTTTTATCAGATACTACACCTGTGGAGGCCAACATTTGCAGCAAGAGAGTTGTCTCTTAGCGGTTTTGTACCGGAGTCGAGGTAAGTGGCTTGTCTAACCTCGTGTGGGGGAACCCTCACCCCTAGGATATTATGTGATAGTTGGAAAGCCTTGTACGCGAGGTGACGGGCGTGTACATACGCTGGTTGTTGTAACTCACTGTACTTGAATTGCCCGATTTGTGATATTCTTGTTCTTAGTTGATTAAATTGTTACATTTACCTGGTATTCGCTAGAAAAACATGACTAGATAGGATTTATCTGTCTAATTGTCTTATTCGAACTTCTTGAAAAATTGTTGGTACTAGTTTCGTTAAAGTTGTAGTTAAGCATATTATCTTTTCTCTGTGCGTTTCTTTATTTGTTGTGTTGGTGGACTGCGGGTTCGATTCCCAGAGATCCCAGGGCTGTGGCTTTGATTCCCATAGACCCGGAGTGGTATTGTTTGTGGACTGCGGGTTCGATTCTCGGAGATCCAAGGGCTGCAAGTTCGATTCCCAGAGACCCGGAGTTTATTGATATATTATTGAGATATGGACTGCGGGTTTGATTCCGGGAGATCCTGAGATCATTGAGACACATCCTGAGGTATTGAGACATGGGCTGCGGGTTCGATTCCTGGAGACCCAGAGATACTGTTATTGGGACTGCGGGTTAAATTTCCATAGCTCCTGGATTGTTGATTATAGAGTGGGGCTGTGGGTTCAATTCCCACAGGTCCTGGACTTGCTGGTTGAGTTTTGTTGAGTTGGCTACTTTTTGTTAGCTTAATTGGAGACGGTTGCAGTAATCTCTTTATTGTCGTTATTTCAGATTCATTATTATTTAAACTGCTTATTATTGTTCTCTCAGTAGGGCACTGACCTTCATCGTCACTACTCCATCGAGATTAGGCTTGGCACTTACTGAGTACCGCCGTGGTGTACTCATGCTACTCTTCTGCACACTTTGTTGTGCAGATCCAGGTACATCAGGACATGCTCATACTAGGTGATTCAGCAGTACATTTGGAGACCTCGAGGTGTGATCTGCTACGTCCGCGAATTCGGAGGCCCTCCTTCTATTCTGATAGTATTAGTAGATGTTTTCCTTCATTTCATTATTTTAGATACTCTTGACATATAGAGCCACAGTTGTATTTCTCTTTAGTCTGTGTTACCCGTGGAATTCCGGGTCTTGGTGGTATGTTATACAGTGTGTTTGACGGGTGTATGCGCCAAGCGGCACGGATTACAATCCTATTTATATCGTTTTTCCGCTATTTCTTGTCTAATGTTTATAAATTTGTATATTCCACAATGTGTTAGGCTTACCTAGTCGCGGGGACCGGGTGTCATCATGACAGGTTCACGATTGGTGATCTAGGGTCGTGACAAGTTGGTATCAGAGCTCTAGGTTCATAGGAGTCACGGGACACAGACCGGTTACTTAGAGTCTCACTGATCGATACGGAGACATCTGTATTTATCTACGAGAGGCTATCTAACTTTTTAGGAAACTCTTCATTTCTTTTGGATTCCTTGTCGTGCGACATTTTTGGCACCAAATCTAAATTTATGCTTTCTATTCTCTCACAGATGGTGAGGACATGTGCTACTCGCGAGGATCAGGTACCCGCACCCCCTATTGCCGCCGTCAGAGGCCGAGGTAGAGGACGAGGACGCGCTCGAGGTGCAGCCACAGCACCCGCGCGCGTTGCCGCTGAGGTGCCATCGGTGGATCAGGTTGGAGTGCAGGCACCTGGTACACCGACTACAGCTGCTACTACTCCAGCACTCCAGGTGACCCTGACCCAGTTCATGAGTATGTATACCACTTTAGCTCAGGCAGGATTGCTTCCTCTCACTGCAGCTACATCTCAGGTCGGGGGAGGGGCTAGACTCCCATAGCCGCTACACCTGAGCAACGAGTGCCAGTGGGACAGGTTCCAGAGATTATGGTTATGCCTCCTGCCGCCCCAACACAGCGCGGAGGTGGGCAAGCTTCCTCCGAGGACGAACAACGTAGATTGGAGAGGTTCAAGAAATATGACCCTCCGGTGTTCAGCGGTTCGGCTACAGATGATGCATTGGGTTTTCTGGAGGAGTGTCATCATATTCTTCGTACCATGGGGATAGTGGAGACCATCGGGGTTTCCTTCACTGCTTTCCAGTTTCGTGGGGCCGCTTATGATTGCTGGCGCACATATGAGTTGGCTAGTCGAGAGGAGTCTGCTTCATTGACCTAGATGCAATTTTCAGATCTGTTTTTGAGGGAGTTTGTTCCCTAGAGCCTTAGGGATTCTTGGCGCTCGGAGTTTGAGCAGTTGCGACAGGGCTCCATGTCAGTATCGGAATATGCTATCAGTTTCACCCGTCTAGCCAGGCATGCACCGACTTTGGTAGCCACGGTCCGGGAGAGAGTGCGGAGATTTATTGAGTGCCTTATTCCGCTGATCGGGTCCAGCATGGCCAGAGAGTTGGAGACGGATATACCTTATCAGCAGGCGGTGAGCATTGCTAGGAGGATCGAGAGTATGCTCCCTAGAGAGCAAGGAGAGAGGGGGGCCAAGAGGTCTCGTGAGTCGGGCTATTTCTCTGGTGCCCGCACTTCAGTAGCTGGTCGTTTTGGCAGGGGTTATTCTGGTTGTCCAGTTCATTTAGCATTGCCAGTATCCGGTAGTACTCTAGCTTTTCCAGCACCTCAGGAGCCTTATTATGCTCCCCCAATTTCCAATGCGCCTCCTGAGCTGGGTTCCTCCAGGGGTCAGACTAGTGGGGGTGAGGTCGGTCAGTCACAGCCACCGCGTCCTCCTAGAGCTTGTTTTGAGTGCGGGGATACTCACCATCTGGTTAGGGAGTGCCCCAGGCATAGGAGAGGAGAACCTCCACAGTCTTTGCAGCCTCAGCGTGGTTTACAGGGCCATCAGGCCATCATTCCAGCTCCAGTTGCCACTCCACCTGCCCAACCAGTCAGGGGTGGGGATCAGGGTGCTAGAGGCTGCCCTCGAGAGAGGGTACAGGCCAGATTCTATGCTATTCCTGATCGCGCCGCAGCTGTTGCATCTGATTCTGCTATCACAGGTATTATTCTGGTTAGTCAAAGAGAGGCATCGGTTCTATTCGACCCTGGTTCCACTTTTTCATATGTGTCCTCTTATTTTGCTTCTCATCTGGGTATGCCTCGGGATTCTTTGAGTGCCCCCATTTATGTTTCCACTCCGGTGGGAGATTCTTTGGCTGTGGACCGTGTGTATCGGTCGTGTTTGGTTACCATTTGTGGTTATAAAACCAGAGCGAATCTATTATTGCTCGGGATGGTCGATTTTGATATTATTCTAGGCATGGACTGGTTGTCTCCCCATTATGCTATTCTTGATTGTCACGCCAAGACCGTGACGCTGGCTATGCCAGGCATTCCACTTATTGAGTGGAGTGGTACTCTAGATCACACCCCTAGCCGTGTTATTTCCTTTCTCGAAGCTCAGCGTATGGTTGAGAAGGGGTGTGCAGCTTATCTAGCTTATGTGAGGGATGTCAGTGTTGACACTCCTTCTATTGATTCAGTTCCAGTGGTACGTGATTTTGCTGATATATTTCCAGCTGATCTCCCGGGCATGCCGCTCGACAGAGATATTAATTTTGCTATTGATTTGTTGCCGGGCACTCAGCCCATTTCTATTCCACCATACCGTATGGCTCCTCCTAAGTTGAAAGAGTTGAAGGATCAGTTACAGGAGTGTTGGGTAAGGGTTTCATTCGACCCAGTGTTTCGCCTTGGGGTGCTCCTGTGTTGTTTGTGAAGAAAAAGGACGGTTCTATGCGTATGTGTATTGACTATCCTCAGTTGAACAAAGTTACAATGAAGAACCGGTATCCTTTGCCTCACATTGATGATTTGTTTGACCAGTTACAGGGCGCACAGGTGTTCTCCAAGATTGATTTGTGCTCTGGTTATCATCAACTGAAGATTGAGGAGCCATATATCCCAAAGACTGCCTTCGGGACTCGGTTTGGTCACTACGAGTTTCTCGATATGTCTTTCGGGCTGACTAATGCCCCACCAGCTTTTGTGCATTTGATGCACAGTGTATTCAGGCTGTATCTTGGACTCATTCGTGATTGTCTTCATTAATGATATTCTAGTATATTCCCAGAGTCGGGAAGAGCACGAGCAGCATTTGAGGATAGTGCTTCAGATTATGAGGGAGAAGCAGCTATATGCCAAGTTCTCTAAATGTGAATTCCGGTCGAGTTCAGTGGCATTTTTGGGCCACATGGTGTCGAGTGATGGTATTCGAGTAGATCCGAGGAAGGTGGAGGCCGTGCAGAGTTGGCCCAGACCCTCCTCCGCTACTTAGATTCGTAGTTTCCTTGGTTTAGCGAGCTATTACCATCGTTTCGTAGAGGGTTCTCTTCGATCGCAGCACCTATGAGCATATTGGCCCAAAAGGGTGCCCCTTTTCAATGGACAGATGAATGTGAGGCGAGCTTTCAGAAGCTCAAGACAGCTTTGACTTCGACACCTATCTTGATGTTGCCTACAGGTTCGGGGTCCTATACAGTATATTGTGATGCCTCACGAGTTGGACTCGGTGCAGTATTGATGCAGAACGGTAGGGTGATTGCTTACGCGTCTAGACAACTGAAGGTGCATGAGAAGAACTATCATGTTCACGATCTGGAGCTAGCTGCCATGGTTTACGCCTTGAAGATTTAGCGTCATTACTTGTATGGGGTTCCTTGTGAGATCTACACTGATCACCGGAGCTTGCAGCACTTGCTTAAGCAGAAGGACCTGAATATGCATCAGAGGAGATGGTTGGAGCTACCGAAGGACTATGATATTACTATTCTCTATCATCCGGGCAAGGCTAATGTGGTTGCCGATGCCTTGAGTCTTCGGGCAGAGAGTTTGGGGAGTTTGGCATATCTACCAGCTTCGTAGAGGCCTATGGTGATGGATGTTCAGGCTTTAGCCAGGCAGTTTGTTAGACTAGACCTTTCGGAGCCCAGCCGGGTTTTGGCTTGTATGGTTTCTCGGTCTTCTCTATTTGACCGCATCAGGGAGCGTCAGTTCGATGACTCTCATTTGCTTGTCCTCCAGGATAGAGTTCGGTGTGGTGATGCTCGAGATGTTACCATTGGGGATGATGGGGTTATGAGGATGCAAGGGCGTATCTGTGTTCCCAATGTAGATGATCTTCGAGAGCTGATTCTAGTAGAGGCCCATAGCTCGCGGTATTCCATCCATCCGAGTGCCGCGAAGATGTATCAGGGCTTGAGATAGCATTACTGGTGGAGGCGGACGAAGAGGGATATAGTTGATTATGTTTCTAGATGCCTCAACTGCCAGCAAGTGAAGTATGCGCATCAGCGTCCGGGTGGATTGATGCAGCCAGATTGAGATTCCAAAGTGGAAATGGGAGCGCATTACCATGGACTTTGTATCTGGACTTCCACGGACCGTTAGGAAGTTTGATTCCATTTGGGTTATTGTGGATCGGCTGACCAAGTCCGCCCATTTCATACCGGTGAGCACTACTTATTCATCGGAGCGACTGGCGGAGATCTACATTAGGGAGATAGTTCGGCTACATGGTATTCGAGTTTCCATCATTTCAGATATAGGCACTCAGTTCACTTCACGGTTCTGGGGAGCCGTACAGCAGAAGTTAGGCACTAGGGTGGAGCTGAGCACAGCATTTCACCCCCAGACTGATGTCAGTCCGAGCGCACTATTCCGATTTTGGAAGATATGCTCCGTGCATGCGTGATTAAGTTTGGAGGTTCATGGGATCTTTTCTTGCCACTGGCAGAGTTTTCTTATAACAACAGTTACCAATCCAGTATTCAGATGGCACCGTATGAGGCTCTATATTGTAGGAGGTGCAGGTCTCCCGTGGGTTGGTTCGAGCTGGGCGAGGCCAGGCTGCTAGGTACTGATATGGTTCAGGATGCAATGGACAAGGTCAAGGTGATTCAGGACAGACTTCGTGCAGCCCAGTCTAGACAGAAGAGTTATGCGGATAAGAAGGTCCGCGATGTGGCTTTTATGGTTGGCGAGCGGGTTCTGCTTCGAGTCTCGCCCATGAAGGGCGTTATGAGGTTTGGGAAGAAGGGGAAACTGAGTCCTAGATTTATTGGTCCTTTTGAGATTTTGATGTGTGTTGGAGAGGTTGCTTATGAGTTGGCCTTACCTCCTAGCCTAGCCGGAGTCCATCCCGTATTTCATTTCTCTATGCTCCGGAGATACCATGGTGACCCGACGCATGTGTTGGTTTTCACTTCTGTTCAGCTAGACGAGGATCTGTCTTAAGTTGAGGAGCCCGTAGCCATTCTAGACAGGCAAGTCAGGAAGCTAAGGTCAAAGAACATCGCTTCAGTAAAGGTTCAGTGGCGGGGTCAGCCGATAGAGGAGGCGACTTGGGAGACCGAGCAGGATATGCGCAACCAATACCCTCATCTCATCACCACTCCAGGTATGTTTTCTATGCTCGTTCAATGACGAACAAATATTTTAAGTGTGGGAAGATGTAACGACCCGGCCGGTCATTTTCGAAATTTACGCCTCGATTCCCCATCTAACTGTTCCCCTAAGTACATTTCTGCTATTGTGGTTTGCCGGGAGGGTTGGTTCTGGAATTCGGAGTGTTTTGGGACACTTAATCCCTAATTGGGAGCTTTATAGTTGGAAAATGACCCGTAGTCGGAATAGTGTTAAGACGACCTCGGAACGGAAATCTGATGGTTCCATTAGCTACATTAGGTGATTTTGGGGTTGGGAGCGCGTTCGGAATGTATTTTGGAGGTCTGTAGCTCAATTAGGCTTGAAATGCCGAAGTTTGAAATTTTGGCGAATCCGAACGATAGGTGAGATTTTTATCTGGGGGTCAGAATGGAATTTCGACAATTTTTGTAGCTTCGTTATGTGATTTTGGATATGTCCGCAAATTTTCGGGTCATTCGGACGTCGTTTGGTCGGGTTTTTGATTGAATGTTGATTTCGGAAGTTTAGATGAAAACTTAGGCTCTGAATCCGCTATAATTCGATGTTTTCCAAGTTTAAGGACATGTTTTTATCATTGGAACAAGTTCGAATAAGGTATTCGGATTTGTTGGTGTGTTTGGATGAGGTCCCGGGGGCCTCGGGTTGTTATCGGATGGGTAAACGGGAAGAAAACATGGAAAATTGCAGGTTTGGGCATTCTGTACTATTGTTTTCGCCCCTGCGGAAATGGGACCGCAGAGGCGAGTCCGCAGGAGCGGAATTTGGGGCGCAGGAGCGCCTAGGTTCGCAGAGGCAGATCCTGTTCCGCTGAGGCGGAGTCGCGGGTGCGGAAGCCTTGTCGCAGAAGCGACCAAGGGTCGAGGAGTGAGGAATCCGCAGGAGCGGAAGGTCATTCGCTTAAGCGAGTCTGCAGAAGCGGACTCTTACTCGCAGAAGCGGGAAGTCCCGCAGGAGCGGAGGATATTCCGCAGGAGCAGACACGCGGAAGCATCCCTGGGCTCGCAGAAGCGGAATGGGCCAGCCAGGCCTGGGGTTTCGCAGAAGTGACCAAATGGTCGCGGAAGCGGTCTTGCGGAGGCGGAAAATGTCCGCAGAAGTGAAAACAGCAGAGGGTTTAATTATATCAGAAGTTAGAAATTTCAGAAATATTTCAAAACATTGAGGACTCGGCTTAAGAAGCGATTTGGACGATTTTGAAGGGAAATTCAAGGGGTTTATTCAGGTAATCAACTATGGACTCAAATTATGATTTGTATTGGTAAAATAATGCAATTATCTCATGAAATTGGTGGAATTGGGGTATTTTATGGGGGTTTTCACCCTAGGCTTGAATTTTAGAAAATCAAGGGTTTGAATGGGCAAATGGAGTCCGAATTTGGTAAATTTTATATACTTAGACTCGTATTGAGACGAGGGTTTCGAATATGTAACTTTCAAAACTTTTCGAGAAGCGTACCAAAAGTCGGGTTTTGGCAACTTGTGGTTTTGGTGTATTTGAATTGTTTTGATTGGATAATGCCCAATTGGCCTATTTTGATGTGATTATATTGATTTTTATCAGATACTACACCTGTGGAGGCCGACATTCACGGCAAGAGAGTTGTATCTTAGCGGTTTTGTACCAGAGTCGAGGTAAGTGGCTTGTCTAACCTCGTGTGGGGGAACCCTCACCCCTAGGATATTATGTGATAGTTGGAAAGCCTTGTACGCGAGGTGACGGGCGTGTACATGCGCTGGTTGTTGTAACTCACTGTACTTGAATTGTCCGATTTGTGATATTCCTGTTCTTACTTGATTAAATTGTTACATTTACCTGGTATTCGCTAGAAAAGCATGACTAGATAGGATTTATCTGTCTAATTGCCTAATTGTCTTATTCAAACTTCTTGAAAAATTGTTTGTACTAGTTTCGGTAAAGTTGTAGTTAAGCATATTAGCTTTTCTCTGTGCGTTTCTTTATTTGTTGTGTTGGTGGACTGCGGGTTCGATTCCCGGAGATCCCAGGGCTGTGGGTTCGATTCCCATAGACTCGGAGTGGTATTGTTTGTGGACTGCGGGTTCGATTCCCGAAGATCCAAGAGCTGCAGGTTCTATTCCCGGAGACCCGGAGTTTATTGATATATTATTGAGATATGGACTGCGGGTTCGATTCCGGGAGATCCTGAGATCATTGAGACACATCCTGAGGTATTGAGACATGGGCTGCGGGTTCGATTCCTGGAGACCCAAAGATACTGTTATTGGGACTGCAGGTTAAATTCCCATAGCTCCTGGATTGTTGATTATAGAGTGGGACTGTGGGTTCAATTCCCACAGGTCCTGGACTTGCTGGTTGAGTTTTATTGAGTTGGCTACTTGTTGTTAGCTTAATTGGAGACGGTTGCAATAATCTCTTTATTGTCGTTATTTCAGATTCATTATTATTTAAACTGCTTATTATTGTTCTCTCAGTAGGGCACTGACCTTCATCGTCACTACTCCATCGAGATTAGGCTTGGCACTTACTGAGTACCGCCGTGGTGTACTCATGCTACTCTTCTGCACACTTTTATTGTGCAGATCCAGGTACATCAGGATATGCCCGTACTAGGTAATTCAGCAGTACATTTGGAGACCTCGAGGTATGATCCGCTACGTCCGCGGATCCGGAGGCCCTCCTTCTATTCTGATAGTATTAGTAGATGTTTTCTTTCATTTCATTGTTTTAGATACTCTTGACATATAGAGCCCCAGTTGTATTTCTCTTTAGTCTGTGTTACCCGTGGGATTCCGGGTCTTGGTGGTTTGTTATACAGTGTGTTCGACGGGTGTATGTGCCAAGCGGCACGGATTACATTCCTATTTATATCTTTTTTCTGCTATTTCTTGTCTAATGTTCATAAATTTGAATATTCCGCAATGTGTTAGGCTTACCTAGTTGCGGGGACTGGGTGCCGTCATGACAGGTTCACGATTGGTGAACTAGGGTCGTGACACTTATCTTCTGAATATCAATCCTTTGTTCCTACAATGCGTTCTAATTTCTATTTCTCTTCTCTGATGATATCTGATCTGGGCCTAATAAATTACGAAGGCCCAGAATTATGTGAAAACATCATTGGGCTTCTGCTGAATATGTATCAGCGTGTTCCTGGGTTTTCAATACCCAGGAATGTAAATTGAAATGTAGCAAGCCCAAAGTCCAGGCCCGTGTAAATAGAAATAAGACCTAGACTTAAAATCTGAAAATAATGAACCAAGGGAAAAACCCAAAAAATAGAAAACATAGTATACATATTAGGATCAGACTATAAAACTAATAACGGGATGAGCCTCGCATTGAAAACAAAATAGCGGGGCCCCCAAATAAACAAATAAGTTATATATATTAAGACTCGGAAAGGTTGCTAGATAATTTCACAACCTTTCCAAAAGATTAAAGAAGCCGATAGATGATTTAGACACGACTTAAAATATACTTTCCCTAATACGAGTGCACATTTGATGTGGCTCAAATCGTAAATCCCGGCGAAGCCGAAAAGTGTTAAAGGTCACAGGCGTACTATTTGCGGTGTGACTTGGAATACGTTTTCGCGACGTCGCAAATCGTAAAAATTTTCAAGTTGAAACACGTACATATTGTTTAAAGGCATGTAATAGGTCATATAAAACCAAGAATGACAGTTGAGCGACCGTGCTAAAACCACGGAATCCGGGAGTGCCTAACACCTTCTCCCGGGTTAACAGAATTCCTTATCTGGATTTCTCATTGCGCAGACTGATAAAAATAGAGTCAATTCGCTCGGATTTAGGATTAACCGGTGACTTGGGACACCATTATCTTCCCAAGTGGGGACTCTGAAATTGTAAATAAAATCCCGAACCGATTCTCCTTTATTTGGAAAAACTCTTCCCTCGTTGTTATTATATCCTTCCCGAGGTATTCATAATATCGAGGTATACCTTATTCTATTAATTGGGAATTAAACAAAAGGTAGTAAAAAGGGAGATGTGACAGCTCTGGCCACTCTGCTGGGGACAAGCAACCCAGAACTTCGGTTCAAGGTTTAAGAATTCGAGCTCGTTAGAATTGCCGTTCTCGGTATTATTTGACTTTGTTAGATGCTTTGACCAAAATGCTACGTGTTTTATCGCTTTGATATTATATGTATTGTATATATAAACTGTGACGAAAACCCTTCTCTTCTTCACCTCCGGGGATGTGCTTACTGGTTGAGACTCCCCTTTCTGTTAAGTTATACCCAAAATAAGAAACAGAGGCCGGATAAGTTACAAAGCCGAATGACCCCATGGGTCACTGGTACGTAGCCCCCTCCTCGATCCGAGTTGTCCACTCGGGTACACGGTCTAGCATTCTATGAAACTATAAGATATTGAACATAGGTCTAGGACGATTATTTGCATCATAACTGACTTAGGGGACTCAACACAGGGGTTGGGTCCGTCTAGGGCAGGTGACCCGGTAATTAAAGACCGAGCATGTTATACGTTGCATTTTAATTGTCTTGGATCATTATGCAGACCGGCAAAATTCCCGAGAAAATAAAAGAGAATATTCTGGAAAAAAAGAGAGAGATATTGAGATATTAGCGAAAAGTTGTTGGAAAATTTGAAAAGAAAATCTGAAAAAATAGGAAAAAATATTGTTGTTAAAATAATTGGTCAAATAATCTGACTGAATTATGCAGGTTTAATTCTCGCCATTAGGTGGGATACGTAGGCAACCCTTGAACGGGTCCAACCACCCTTTTAGGAAATGACCAAAAAGTATTTTTAGTTTCAAATAATCGAGGTGATCGCTATTTGGAAATAGCTGAATGTCCCTCAAAAGGACGTCGTAAGGCTGTTTTGGCAAAAATGTCCACCTCGAAAATCATGTCTTTTTGTTTTTCAAAATAACAACCTGAAAATGAAAATTGACTTTGAAAAAATATTTTTCCTTTTTCTGAATAAAATCGCCTTCAATAAATGTGCAGGATGAGCACAGTACAGAACGAACCCTTCACTATAATGAATAAAATCTCTTTGGAGCTAAGATTATGGTGGAACGACATGGGAGAGGAAGGACAAGATTGGGTCAAAGGTTATTTGAAGGACCTTACAGGATTAATGGACATAATTCCACGAGGCGATATAATTCGAGCACTTGTTACATGCTGGGATCCTGCACATAACGTCCTACATTTCACGGCCTTCGAGCTCACTCCTACTCTTGAGGAAGTTGCTTACTATATAGGGAAAAATGAGGTTTCCCTAAAAGAGAAATACCGGTGGCTGCGAGAGCAATAACGGTGCACAGATTCCTCAACTCTCTCAAGATTGCTTGGAACGTCCACAACGAGGATTTGGCTAATGGGTTTAGCTCCTTAAATTTCATCTACAGTAGATATGGACATGTCGGGGGTTTCAATGACTCTACGAAGAAACTCTGTAGTAAGTCAAACCGAGCCAAATGGGAGGAACATAGGCGATTCGCCTTTTTAGTGGCATTTCTCGGGCTAATCATATTCCCAAGAAAGGATGGGCACATTGATACAAGAGTCGCCGGGGTGGCCATCTGCTCGTACAAGATAATAGCACCTTGGCGCCAATGATCATAGCCGATATCTACCATGCCCTTACAACATGTGAAGTAGGGCACGACTACTTTGAGGGATGTAACTTGATTCTACAAATTTGGTTGATAGAACATTTGTGCCGTCATCCCTCATTCTCAAGTTATGGGCCGTCTAAAAAGACGTGCCTTGGAGAATACTATACGAGAACAAAAGAATTAAGCTGCCGGAGGGTATAGAAGGTTGGATTTCATACTTGCGATCATTGACCGATAGCCAAATCGATTGGACATACGGATGGTTGCCACTCGATGAGGTGATATACATGCCGACAGAAGGGTCACATTTCTTGATCATGGGCCTAAAAAGCATTTAGCCTTATGCACCATACAGGGTACCACGATAGCTCGGGAGATATCAAGTTATACCAAAAGACGGGGACCTCAGTTTACAAGCAATAGAGATTAGTCCGGATGGACAATTCCCGGAAGAAAAGATCCGACAGATTTGGAATGAGTGTCAAAGCTTGAAGGTAGACACTTGTGTGGAAAACAAAGCTAAGGGAGAAATATCGCCAGGGTATTCCGCATGGTATCGTCGGGGTATTGAGCATGATAGACCATTGAAAAGGCCTCACATTCAAGATTTGGCCGAGCAGTCTATGGAATACGGAAATTGGGTGGCCAGAGAAAATGAGTATAAAGCCAAGATCAGCTTGCTAGAGAAACAATTTCGAGATCTCCAATTCGAGAGCGGGTTACAGGCAGTATCTGACGAAGGAGAAAAGAAGCAGCTGAGAAAAGAGAATGAAATCTTAAAGGCTCAAATTGCAAAAATGAAAATTGCATCCGAGACCCCTGTTCGGCTAGCCCGAGATGAGAAATTGATTGAAAATATTCGGCGCAAAATGAATGACTACAACTTCGATCTTGATAAAGCAGAAAAGGAGTTAGTCAGGGTTCGGAAATAACTGGCTAGAGATGCCGAGGAAGGAGCTAGAATGGTTCTGCAATTACAAGATAAACACGAGGTTGAGGTAGCTCGATTGAGAAAGAAAGTCATTACAGCCGCAATCAAAAGTAACAAGATAATCAAAGAGTTTGAAGAAGAAAGAGAACATTGTTACACGGATATGGCTCGATTGCAATTTTAGTTACAACAACTACAGAAAGAGAACCAACAAACTTTAGACGCTCGTGCCAAACAGATCAGCTGGCTGCTTCAAGAAAAAGGGGTCATTCGAGAAAGAATCGTCAATATTGCTCAGTACATCACCATAAAATGCCAATTGTGTGAAGATATGTCCCAGGCAACATTTGCTTCAGCCGTAAAGTTTTTGTAAGGCAAGTCATGTCTGACCTAGATAAACTCCAAAGTGGATTGGCATATAGGCCCGCGGCAAGACCGAATGACATCTCGCGGGAATTAGGAGCATTAATGTACTCATAGGGCATGCATTTTGTATCTGTATTCCTTTTGCATTAGTAGCACAACATCATTTTGTAATCAATGTTTTTGAGTATCAATGAAAAAGTTCAAAAGAAGTTGTTATCATTCTTTTTTCGCTTTACACCAATTGTTTGGGCGATAGGCAAATATGTAGGAACGAAAAAGCAAAATTGAAAATGAAAAGAAAAATAGAAAGAAGAATTGAAAAAAAAAAGATAGAGAAAGAAAAGAAAAAGAACGAAAAAAAAAAAGATGAATGAAAAAAAAAGAATGAAAAAGAAGAGAGAAAGAAAAATGAATGTTGATTCAAAATGGAATAAGTGCCGGAATGATGCATAATGATCAATGGCAAAAGTTGTGATTTTACATTCTTACCCCTTTATGAACTAACTATTAATGAGTGTTGTTGTTGATGAGTATCAGATTTCAGCTGGCAACTGGCATTCTGGCACATCATCATTACAACACACGATCAAAAGCTATGTCTAAGGCTGTGACTCAGGAGATTGAACCTACAATCATGGACCCAGTACAGAAAAAAGAGGTTGTGGATGTTGCGGGTATGAAAGAAGAGATGTATAATCTAAAGCAGCAAAGATCGGAAATGTACCAAGCCTGGTCCAAGGGTCAACCTTTACCCACATATCCCGCCAATCCAGCATATGTCCCTCCCGCAAATCCTAATCCTGAACCACCTACCATGAACTCATCCTCCACGTACCCAAATTTCCAACACTACTATGCCACAACTTCACAGGCACCACCACCATTGTCCAAACAGATTCCACCTCAACCACCACAGGTCACCCCGGTATATATGGCACCACCACCTATTGCTCTGCATAATTCGTCAAGTGAACCAGTGTTCCAGGTGCAAGACACGTATTATTATCCGCCGGAGCCAACATTCAGGCAGCATGACTCCTATACCCCACTTATGGAGATGACGGAAGAAAAGCCCGCCAGGAACTTGGAGCAAGAAGAAATGGCACGCAAGATGAGAAGTTTAGAACAATCTTTCCGTAACATACAAGGGCTAGGGGGCCAAGTGAGCGTCGCATATAAAGATTTGTGTTTGTTTCAGAAGTGCAGCTCCCGGTTGGATTCAAGCTACCTAAGTTCGACATGTACGATGGACACGGGGATCCAGTAGCCCATCTCAAGGGTTATTGTAGCAAGATGCCTGGTGCGGGGGGAAGAGATGAATTGTTGATGACTTATTTTAGCCAGAGTTTGAGCGGTTCTGCGCTGGAGTGGTATACACGTCAGGATCACACCAGATGGTTCATCTGGGATGATCTAGCTCAGTCATTTGCTAACCACTTCCAGTATAATTTGGAGATAATTCCAGACAGGCTGTCGCTAACAAAGATGGAAAAGAAGCCCGGGGAAAGTTTCCGGGAGTACGAATTTAGATGGAGGGAACAAGCAGCACGAGTGGATCCTCCTATGAAGGAAACAGAAATGGTGGATTGTTTTCTATAGGCCTTAGAGCTTACTTACTATGGTGATCTGGTATCAGCTATTGGTAAAAATTTTAATGAAGTAGTGAAAATGGGGTGTTTCGTAGAAGAAGGATTGAAAACTAATAAAATCATGATATTTTTGGCTATCAAGGCCACGAACCAGGCGATACAAATCAGAAATGGGGGATCTATCGGTAAAAAGAAGAAGGAAGAGGTTGCAGTTGTTGAAAGTAGACCGTGGTCTCGGGGTCAAAATACATACCATCACCCACCTCGTCCATACCAATCATACCCACCAGCACCTTATAACCCACCTCCACCATATTATCCACCCACTACCCCACATTACTCCGTACCACATGCTCAATATTACCCACCGCCTCCACATGCATGGCGAGCCCAAACTCCACAAAATGTCTACCACACACAAAACACCTACCCACCTTCCAGAACATATAAAAATCCAAATAGACCCGGCTTTCGTCCAGATCCAGAAGTGAGAAACAGAGCCCAAATAAAGAAAACATTCACTCCAGCGGAGGAGTCTTACACCAGTCTTTATCATCGCCTGAAGGAGTTGGGGATGCTAAGCCCAATTGAGCCGAAACTTCCAAACCCACCACCCTGAAACATTGACCAATCTGTCAGATGTGAGTATTGCGCCAG
The DNA here is from genome assembly GCA_032618575.1 of Nicotiana noctiflora. NCBI lineage: Eukaryota > Viridiplantae > Streptophyta > Magnoliopsida > Solanales > Solanaceae > Nicotiana > Nicotiana noctiflora. The sequence goes on from JASVEL010004199.1 coordinate 56,715, forward strand.
GGCACGATACTGAAAAGTGTTGGCACTTGAAATCTGCTATACAGGAGCTCATTGACACTAGGAGGATTGAGGTGCAGGCTCCAGAAACTCCTAATATTACACAAAATCCATTACCAGCCCATCATAAGACGCACAATATAGAGTTAGAACAAGGAGAAAGCAGTAAGAAGCCATCCCAATCAGTGATGATGATAAAAGCCAATAGCAAAGTGGAAAAAGAGGTTGAGAAAGAGAAAGCGACAGCCAAGTTACTAGTGAAAAAGTTGCTAGTGGTCGAAACTATGAAAATTGTGGTGCCAGGAGCTAAACCGTTGTTGACAGTAAAAGGAGCATACGTGGAACCTGTAGTCATTAAACCTGCGGTGAAAATGCCGGTGGTAGATACTAAAGCTATACCGTGGAACTATAACAAAGTCACACTGATGTATATGGGAAAGGAGGTTACAGGAGAGGTCAATGAAACACATGACCTAACTCGTTTCGGGCGATGCTTTGCCCCGGAAGAGTTGAGGAAAACGAAAGTGGTGACGGAGAATCATGTGAAGAAATCAGTTTCTGAAGAAGAACCAGAAGAGTTTTTGAAAAAGATAAAAGCTCAAGACTATTCGATAGTAGAGCAGCTGAGGAAGACGCCTGCACAAATTTCATTGCTTTCATTGTTAATGCATTTAGAAGAGCACAGGAAGGCATTATTGAAGATTCTGAATGAAGCACATGTCCCCGAAAAAATCTCAGTTTGCCATCTTGAAAAGATCACGAACAAAATTTTTGAGACGAACAAGATAACATTCTTGGATAATGAATTGCCACTTGAAGGGACGGAGCACAACAAAGCACTTCATCTCACTGTCAAAAGTGAAGAATCTGTGGTTACTCGGGTCCTAGTAGACAACGGGTCAAGTGCAAACATTTGTCCACTCTCAACTCTGGGAAAACTGAAGATTAATCCTGATAGAATCTTTCGAAATAGTGTGAGTGTGCGGGCCTTTGACGGAGGAAGCAAAAATACTTTGGGAGACATTGTGCTGGAAGTCACCATTGGAACAGTGGACTTTACCATGGAGTTCCAGGTGTTAGATGTCACTGTTTCTTATAATCTATTATTGGGACGACTGTAGATCCACGCGGCCAAAGCTGTACCATCTTCCCTGCACCAGATGGTAAAATTCGAATGGGAACAACAGGAAATTACAGTGCACGGAGATGAGGATGCTTGTAACACCATAATGCCTTTTGAAGAAATCGAAGGGTACAAGGGCCTATGGGTGTATCAGGTGACGGATGTTGTGGTAGTTAACAAGATATCCGAAGGGGAGAGCATGCCAATTCCTGCAGTGGCACCTACAGCAGTAATGGTGGCTAAAGAAATGATGAGAAATGGGTTCGCACCGGGAAAAGGTTTGGGGATAGCTTTACAGGGAATAACACAACCTGTCCACTTGCAGGGAAATAATGATACATTTGGCCTGAGCTTTAAACCTACTTACACCGACATCCAAAGATCCAAATGAATGAAGAATAAAAGTTGGACCCTCCCGAAACCAATTCCAAAATTATCCGACACCTTCACTAGGCCTGGAACACAAAGACATTTGACAACTGCTGTGTCGAGATATGCTGAAATAAGGCCAAATACGGAACTTCTCGCAAGGTTTGAAATGCTGTTCGGGGATGTAAACATGTTGGAGATGGGTGAGGGGACGAGTAAGATGGATGTCCAGTTCGTGGGACCCAGCGCTACACTTAATAATTGGGAAGCTACTCCTCTTCCGATCAGGAGGGAGTTGTGGTAGTTAGCTCTAAAAATATTTCATCTTTCCCAAAGCTGTTTTATTTTGTAATCCCACACCCCACTGAAATCAAATGTTTCCAACCTTTATTATCTTTTTGAAAAAATATCAATGAAATGCAATTTCTTCTTCATTCTTCACTTTTGCCTTATTTTTATTTTTCTTCTTTTTGTACAGTTCAATATTCGTTGATCTGATGATATGTCATGCATGAAGAATTCCCGGCCTAGTCTTGACAATCGAATAGTTATACAAGAGATTGAAAATGAAAGTGAAATAGAATATGAAGATGAGGAAACACTAGAGGAAATCAATAAAGATTTGAATCAATATGAGGAAAAACCCTAACCGAACATAAATGAGACAAAATCTATTAATCTGGGGAGTGAGGATAACATCCGGGAAACAAAGATCAGTGTACACCTAGAGGCTTCCCTCAGAGAAGAGATAATAAAGTTATTACATGAATACAAGGACATATTTTCCTGGTCCTATGATGACATGCCTGGACTCAGCACTGATCTGGTGGTACATAAATTGCCCATTTATCCAGAATGTCGGCCGGTAAAACAGAAGTTGAGAAAGTTTAAAACGAACATCAGCGTGAAAATAAAAGAAAAGGTGAATAAGCAGTTTGAGGCAAGGGTCATACGAGTTACTAAGTACCCCACCTGGTTAGAAAATGTTGTGCCAGTTCCAAAGAAAGACGGAAAAAGCAGGGTGTGTGTTGACTACAGAGACCTCAACAAGGCTAGTCCAAAGGATGATTTTCCATTGCCGAATATCCATATACTGATAGACAATTGTGCCAAGCATGAAATTGACTTTTTTGTAGATTGTTATGCGGGTTTTCATCAAATCCTAATGGACGAAGAAGATGCAGAGAAAACAGCTTTTATCACGCCTTGGGGAACATACTGCTACAGAGTAATGCCGTTTGGGTTAAAGAATGTCGGAGCTACTTATATGAGGGCAATGACCACAATGTTTCATGATATGATGCACCGAGAAATTGAAGTGTATGTGGACGATGTTATCATAAAGTCCAAAAAGCAATGTGATCATGTCAAAGACTTGAGGAAGTTTTCCCAGATGCTCCGAAGATATAATCTTAAGCTCAATCCAGCAAAATGTGCTTCCGGGGTAGCTTCAGGGAAGCTATTGGGATTTATAGTAATACGGCAAGGCATTGAACTAGATCCATAAAAAATAAAATCAATTCAGAATTTGCCTCCGCTGAAAAACAAGAAGGAAGTAATGAGCTTACTAGGCAGGTTGAACTATATTAGCAGGTTCATTGCTCAACTGACATCAACATGTGAGTCTATTTTCAAATTGTTGAAGAAAGATGCAGCGGTGAAGTGGACCGATGAATGTCAGGAAGCGTTCGATAAGATTAAGGAATATTTGGCTAATCCTCAAGTGTTAGTTCCTCCAGAGCCGGGAAGACCTTTGATCTTATATTTGACACTGCTAGATAACTCTTTTGGCTATGTACTGGGGCAGTATGATGAGACTAGAAAGAAAGAACATGCTATATATTACCTTAGTAAAAAGTTCACATCTTACGAGGAAAAATATACTCAGTTAGAAAGAACATGCTGTGCATTAACCTGGGTTGCTCAGAAACTGAAGCACTACTTGTCAGCTTACACCACATATCTGATATCACGGTTAGATCCTTTAAAGTATATATTTCATAAGCCCATGCCTACAGGAAGACTTGCTAAATGGCAGATTCTGCTCACGGAATTTGACATCATTTATGTAACACGTACGACAATGAAGGCGCAAGCAATTGCAGATCATCTAGCAGAAAATCCAGTGGATGATGAATATGAGCCGTTAAAGACATATTTTCCGGTTGAGGAGACAATAAATGTTGAAGAAATAGAGCAAAGTGACAAGCCATGTGGGAAAATGTACTTCAACGGAGCCGTCAACAGTAAAGGAGTTGGAATTAGAGCAGTACTTATTTCAGAAACGGGTCAGCACTATCCCGTTACCACTCAGCTTCGATTTTTCTGCACCAACAATATGGCCGAATATGAAGCGTGTATAATGGGATTGAGGATGGCAATAGATATGGGTGTTCAAGATATTTTGGTCATGGGTGACTCGGATCTTTTGATACATCAAATTTAGGGAGAATGAGAGACAAGAGATTTGAAATTGATACCTTATCGACATTGTCTACATAAACTATCCCAGAGATTTCAATCTATAGAGTTCAAACATATCCCAAGAATGCACAATGAAGTCACAGATGCTCTGGCCACATTATCCTCTATGTTACATCATCCGGATAAAACCTATATAGATCCACTTCAGATACAGGTGTATGATCAAAATGCTTATTATTTCGCTATGGAAGGAGAGCTAGATGGAGAACCGTGGTATCATGATATCAAGGAATATTTGAAGACAGGTAAGTACCCAGAACAAGCCACTAGAGATCAGAAGATGGTTGTAAGATGCTTAGCAAATGGCTTTTCCCTCAGTGGAGGAATTATATATAAAAGAACACCAGACTTGGGTTTGTTGAGATGTGTAGATGCGCAACAAGCCGGCATGATTATGATTGAGGTACGTGTGGGATCTTGCGGACCTCATATGAGCGGGTATGTCTTAGCAAAGAAGATATTGAGAGCAGGATATTATTGGCTCACCATGGAACAGGACTGTATTAGGTATGTGAAGAAGTGACACCAATGTCAAGTACATGGAGATTTGATTCATTCCCCACCTTATGAATTGCATACGATATCTGCACCTTGGCCATTTGTTGCTTGGGGCATGGATGTCATCGGACCAATAGAGCCTGCAGCTTCTAATGGGCACAAATTTTGTTTGGTCGCGATTGACTATTTTACCAAATGGGTGGAGGCAAAGACATTCAAGGCCGTGGTGGATTTCGTGCATGAAAATATCATATGCCGATTCAGAATTCCTAAAGTAATTATCACAGACAATGGGGAAAATCTGAACAGTCACCTTATGGCGGAAGCATGTTAAAGATTTAAAATCCTGCATCGTAACTCTACACCTTACAGACCAAAGGCAAATGGAGCAGTAGAAGCTGCAAATAAGAATATAAAGAAGAATCTCAGAAAATGGTGGAAGAGTCTAGACAATGGCATGAGAAGTTACCTTTCGCTCTTATGGGTTATCGCACAACAGTACGTACTTCGATTGGTGCCATACCCTATTCATTGGTGTATGTAACAAAGGCTGTTATACCTGCGAAAATTGAGATACCATCCCTTCGAATCATAGCTGAAGCTGAGATCGATGATGATGAATGGGTAAAGGCCCGGTTGGAACAATTGAATCTGATTGATAAGAAGAGGTTAGCAGCAGTTTGCCATGGGCAATTATATCAACGAAGAATGGCTAGAGCATATAATAAGAAGGTACGTCCTCGGAAATTTGAAGTAGGACAATTGGTATTGAGGCGTATCTTGCCGTATTGGGCTGAAGTGAAAGGCAAATTTGCACCAAACTGGCAAGGACCGTTCATGGTATCACGAGTGTTGTCCTATGGAGCCCTATATCTGACAGATGTTGAAGGAAAATGCGTAGAGGCTGCTATCAATTCAGATGCAGTGAAGAGATATTATGTATGATTCCTTTTCATTTGTATAATTGTATTTGTTGTGATTTTGGAATTGAAATGATGAAGGCATTTTATTCTCTATCCAAACACTTTATCCATTGACATCCCCGTTGAGCCTTGTTCGATCTATTCTTTCATATCCCTCTCTTGAATTGCTTATGATACAAAAGGAAAATAGAAAAAATGAAAAAATGAGAATGATGAAAAAAAACAAAATGCAAACAAAGAAAAAGACAAAGAAATCGGGAAAAAGTCAAACGAAACCATGGATTAATGGCATAGTTTGAACTACGTCTGACTTGATCCCGAAAAGGTACGTAGGCAGCCTCACTGAGGTTCAGTCACAATAAAAGAAAAATCCAAAAAATTCCCCACATATTGAAACTGGTGCAGAAGTTATGTTTTATAATTCCGAGAGTTGTAAATATTTTTTAAAACCCTCGTAAACTTTTGAGCCTTTATATCCTTCTTTCTTAACCCATCCAAAAGCCACATTAAGTCCAAAGAAAGACCGTCTAATCAATTTCAAGAAAATAACAAATACAATGAGAATAAAGAAAGAACAGGGCGTGGACAATATCAGTGGTTCAGAAAACAAAAAGACAAAAAACAAATATAAAAATGAGAGAGTCCCATCGGTGAAAACCTTAACCGGCACCATGAGGCGATTGTGAGGCTCAGAGAAATAAAATGAGAGAGTCTTATCAGTGGAAACCTTTACCGGCACTGTAAGGCGATAGTGAGTTTTGAGAGAAATAAATGAGAGAGTCTTGTTGGTGAAAACCTATAATGGCACCATAAGGCGACTGTGAGGACTGTTTTGGATTAAACGAAAACAACAAAAAATGAGATCGGTTTGGGTTGAAAGAAAGTTGGAGTTGAAATAATGGCAATTCGATTGAATAGACTGGGTCGGAGTTTAAATACATGGCATGGTCAAAGGAATCAGCCAACATACCCAGATAAGTTCTATCATTCCTCCAAATCACCCTTAACCTTTGTGAAATTCATTTGTTTCTGCATTTCATTGATTAAAAAACCAATTTGTCCATTGAACGCTAGCTACCAGCTTCTCATGATAAGAGGGGAAATAATGCTGGGTCAAAGAAAAGAAAAAGAAAAAAAAGAGAAGAAGGGAAAGAGGAAATACAGAAGAATGGCGATCAGAGCCGAAGAAAAGAAAAAAAAAAGAGAGAAAAACAAGGAAAATGCAAAAAGAGTTTACAAAGGAAGTCAACCAAAAGGTCATTTAGAAGAAGAAGAGCAAAAAGAGGAAAGCAATAAAAGGCCGGAGCAGCAAATGCCAGTTGCCAGTAGTTTACAATTAATAATATTTGTTTTGTGATTTAGACAGGAACAAATTATCACTAATCACTTTAAAGTGAATGTGACCAATGTGAAAGAAAGACAACATAAAAAGGAAGTTCAACAATAAAAGGAGGAATCCATAGAGGAGGAATCACTCAATCAAGCAAGAAAATACCAAAACAACAGGAAGGTATCATATTTTTAAATTCACACCCCAGTTATCAAACTGAGGGAATATTTTTCTGCATTCGCATTTCATGCATCAGGCGCCCACCTGGATACAAGGGAATATTTTTCTGCATTGGTATTTCATGCATCAGGCGCCCACCTGGATAACAAGGGAATATTTTTTCTTCATTCGCATTTCATGCATCAGGAGCCCACCTGGATAACAAGGGAATATTTTTTTGCATTTGTATTTCATGCATCAGGCGCCCACCTGGATAACAAGGGAATATTTTTCTGCATTCGCATTTCATGCATCAGGCGCCCACTTGGATAACAAGGGAATACATTCCTGCAATTTTAATTTCTGTTCAGGCACCCACCTGTATAACAAGGGAATACATTTCTGCAATTTTAATTTATGAAAATTTTTGGTTTGTGTTAGCTAACATGAGTAACACCGTAATATGAGAAAAACCCACACTGGGGCAGAGGAAAACGTTTTATTGTTTTGTTTTTGTTTTAAGCAGGTATCAATTTGAAGGCAAGGAGCACCATTGAAAATCACAAAAAAGAAAGGAAGCAAGAAAAGAAAAATCAACAAAAAAAGGAGGATAGTAGCACGGAAAATCAAGGAAAAAGAGACAAAGAAGACCAGAAGTAGATAGGAACAATTGTAATTCGTAGCATTATAGCTTAGAATAGCTTCTTTATTTTACACTTTTCACCCCTGGTGTAATAAGGAGTAGGTCAGTAGTCATAGCAATAGCAATGCAACAGCAAAGTCTTGGTAGTTTTTCTCACGACCCTAGTTCACCAATCATGAACATGTCGTGATGGCACCCAGTCCCCACGACTAGGTAAGCCTAACACGTTGCGGAATATACAAGCTATGAACACTTAAATAAGAAACATCGGAAAAATAGCATAGTAAGGTATGTAATCCGTGCCGCTTGGCACATACATCCGTCAACACACTGTATAAAATGCTACCAAGATCCGGAATCTCACGGGTAACACAGACTAAAGAGAATATACAACTGTGGCTCTATGTGTAAAGAGTATCTAACAACAAAAATGGAGGAAAAGTGTCAACTAGTACTATTAGAATAGAAGGAAAGCCTCCGGATCCGCGGACGTAGCAGATCATACCTCGAAGTCTCCCAGAAAGCTGCGGAATCACCTAGCACGAGCATGCTCTGATGTACCTGGATCCGCACAACAAAAGTGTGCAGAAGAGTAGCATGAGTACACCACGGCAGTACTCAGTAAGATGCCAAGCCTAACCTCGATGGAGTAGTGACGAGGAAGGTCAGGGCCCTACTGAGAAACAATAATATAATGATGATAACAATAATAAACAGTTTAAATGATAATAATTTCTGAAATAACAACAATAAGATGATTACTACAACCGTCTACAATTAAGCTAGCAACAAATAACCAACTCAATAAATGAAGTCCAGGACCTATGGGAACCGAACCCACAGTCCTATTGACAGTACCTCTGGGTCTCCGGGAATCGAACCCGCAGCCCATGTCTCAATAAATAATCAATAATTCAGGATCTCCAGGAATCGAACCCGCAGTCCTTACCAATAACTCAGGATCTCGGGAATCGAACCCGCAGTCCCTACCAACAACTCAGGATCTCGGGAATCGAACCCGCAGTCCCTACCAATAACTCAAGGATCTCGGGAATCGAACCCGCAGTCCCTACCAATATCACTCCGGGTCTCTGGGAATCGAACCCACAGCCCTGGGTCTCGGGGAATTGAACCCGCAATCCACAAGCACAACAAATAAAGGAATACACAGAGAGAATAAATTATGCTTAACTATAACTTCACCGAAAAATAGTGCCAATAAATTTCAAGAAGTTCAAATAAGACAATTAGGCAACTAAACAGTTAAGTATTACCTAATCATGCTTTTCTAACTACTACCGGGTAAAAATATCAAATTAACAGCTAAAGACAGGAATATCACTCATCGAACATTTTAATTAAAGTGTGTGTTCAACAACCAACGCATGTACACGCCTGTTACCTCGCGTACAAGGCATTTAGACTATCACATAATACCCTAGGGGTGAAAATTCCCCCACACGAGGTTAGACGAGCCACTTACCTCAATCCCGGTACAAAACCGCTAAGAAATAACCCTCTTGCCGCGAATGTCGGCCTCCACAGGTGTAGTATCTGATAAAAAATCAATAGAATCACATCAAAATAGGCCAATTGGGCATTACCCAGTCAAATACTCAAAATACACCAAAACCCACAAGTTGCCAAAGCCTGACTTTCGGTACGCCTATCGAAAAATCACGAAAATCATATATTCGGGTTCCTTATCTCAATACGAGTCCGTGCATATAAAATTTATCAAAATCGGACTCCGTTTGCCCATTCAAATCAAAGGTTTTCTAAAATTTAGGCCTAGGGCTCAAACCCACCTTTAATCTTCCATTTTCAGTGAAATAATCACGTATTTCATGATAAACTAACGAATTAAGGTCAAGAAACTTACCCCCGATGATTTCCCGATGATATCCAAGCGTTTCCCCTTCGAAAACCTCTCTTGGAGCTCAACAATGGCGGTTTTGGTGTGTTAGGCCGCGAATGAAATGTTCTGGACTTAAAGTCACTGCCAGGCCATTTTACTCTATGCGATCGCAGCACTGGGCTTGCGATCGCGATGCACAAAATATGGGCGGCCTAATTTTTACTCTACGCGATCGCATGATCCTGGACGCGATCGCGGTGAACAACTCAGCGACCCCACGCGATCGCAATGACACGAACGCGATCGCGAAGAACAAACTCGTCCGGCTACCCAAACTACCCTACGCGATCGCATACTACCTCATGCGATCGCGATGCTTAATCTCCCAGACTTACGCGATCGCACGCTTTACTTCGCGATCGCATAGCTCAGGATTTCTCCCTTACGCGATCGTATGGCCATCTCCGCGATCGCGGAGAGCAAAATTTCTCTGCAATTATTGGTGCAGAACAGCAATGTCTTTTGGCACAAATTGGTCCGTTTGGACCCCCGAATTCATCCCGAGACCCCAACGAAAACCACCAACATACTCCAAAACACGATACGAACTCATTCCAATCATAAAAACACGTCTAACAACATCAAAACCCATAATTCACATCGAATTCAAGCCTAAATTTCTTAAAACTTTCCGAATTGCACATTAGATCAAAAACCCGACCAAACGACGTCCGAATGACCTGAAAATTTGCGGACATATCAAAAATCACATAAAGAAGCTACAGAAATTGTTGGAATTCCATTCCGACCCCCGGATCAAAATCTCACCTATCGTTCGGATTCGCCAAAATTTCAAACTTCGGCATTTCAAGCCTAATTGAGCTACGGACCTCCAAAATACATTCCGAACGCGCTCCCAACCCCGAAATCACCCAGCGGAGCTAATGGAACCATCGGATTCCCGTTCCGAGGTCGTCTTAACACTGTTCCGATTACGGACCATTTTCTAACCTTAAAGCTCTCCTTTAGGGACTAAGTGTCCCAAAATGCTCCAAATTTCAGAACCGACTCTCCCGGCAAACCACAATAGCAGAAATGAACTTAGGGGAACAGTTAAATTGGGGATTGGGGCGTAATTTTCTAAAACGACCGGCCGGGTCGTTACATCTTCCCACCCTTAAAAGATTCGTTCGTCCTCGAACGAGCATAGAAAACATACCCGGAGTAGTGAAAAGATGAGGGTACTGGCTGCGCATATCCTGCTCGGTCTCCCAAGTCGCCTCCTCGACCGGCTGGCCCCGCCACTGAACCTTTACCGAAGCGATGTTCTTTGACCTTAGCCTTCTAACCTGTCTGTCTAGAATGGCTACAGGCTCCTCAACATAAGACAGATCCTTGTCTAGCTGAACAGAAGTGAAATCCAACACATACGACGGGTCACCATGGTACCTCCGGAGCATGGAGACATGAAATATGGGGTGAACTCCAGCTAGACTAGGAGGTAAGGCTAACTCATAGGCAACCTCCCTAATACGCCTCAAAATCTAAAAAGGGCCAATAAATCTGGGACTCAGCTTCCCTTTCTTCCCGAACCTCATAACGCCCTTCATGGGCGAGACTCGAAGCAGAACCCGCTCACCAACCATAAAATCCACATCGCGAACCTTCTTGTCTGCATAACTCTTCTGTCTAGACTGGGCTGCACGAAGTCTGTCCTGAATCACCTTGACCTTGTCCATAGCATCCTGAACCATATCGGTACCTAGCAACCTGGCCTCGCCCGGCTCAAACCAACCCACGGGAGACCTGCACCTCCTACCATATAGGGCCTCATACGGTGCCATCTGAATACTAGACTGGTAGCTGTTGTTATAAGCAAACTCCGCCAGTGGCAAGAAATGATCTCATGAACCTCCAAACTCAATCACGCACGCACGGAGCATATCCTCCAAAATCTGAATAGTGCGCTCGGACTGACCATCAGTTTGGGGATGAAACGCCGTCTCCACCCGAGTACCTAACTCCTGCTGTACAGCCCTCCAGAACCGTGAAGTGAACTGAGTGCCACTATCTGAAATGATGGAAAATGGAATACCATGCAGCCGAACTATCTCCCCGATATAGATCTCCGCCAGTCGTTCCGATGAATAAGTAGTGCTCACCGGTATAAAGTGGGCGGACTTGGTCAGCCGATCCACAATAACCCAAATGGAATCAAACTTCCTAACGGTCCGTGGAAGTCCGGATACAAAGTCCATGGTGGTGCGCTCCCATTTCCACTCTGGAATCTCAATCTGCTACATCAATCCACCCGGACGCTGATGTTCATACTTCACCTGCTGGCAGTTGAGGCATCTGGAAACATAATCAACTATATCCCTCTTCATCCGCCTCCATCAGTAATGTTGTTTCAAGTCCCGATACATCTTCGCGGCACCCGGATGGATGGAATACCGCGAACTATGGGCCTCTACTAGAATCAGCTCTCGAAGATCATCTACATTGGGCACACAGATACGCCCCCGCATCCTCATGACTCCATCATCCCCGATGGTAACATCTCGAGCATCACCACGCCGAACTCTATCCTGAAGGACAAGCAAATGAGGGTCGTCGAACTGACGCTCCCCGATGCGGTCAAATAGAGAAGACCGAGAAACCACACAAGCTAGAACCCGGCTGGGCTCCGAAAGATCCAGTCTAACAAACTGTCTGGCTAAAGCCTGAACATCCATCGCCATAGGCCTCTCCGAAGCTGGTAGATACGCCAAACTCCCCAAACTCTCCGCCCGACGACTCAAGGCATCGGCAACCACATTAGCCTTGCCCGGATGATAGAGAATAGTAATATCATAGTCCTTCAGTAGCTCCAACCATCTCCTCTAATGCATATTCAGGTCCTTCTGCTTAAGCAAGTGCTGCAAGCTCCGGTGATCAGTGTAGATCTCACAAGGAACCCCATATAAGTAATGACGCCAAATCTTCAAGGTGTGAACAATGGCAGCTAACTCCAAATCATGAACAGGGTAATTCTTCTCATACACCTTCAGCTGTCTCGACGCGTAGGCAATCACCCTACCGTCCTGCATCAATACCGCACCGAGTCCAACTCGTGAGGCATCACAATATACGGTATAGGACCCCGAACCTGTAGGCAACATCAATATAGGGGCCGAAGTCAAAGCTGTCTTGAGCTTCTGAAAGCTCGCCTCACACTCGTCTCTCCACTGGAAAGGGGAACCCTTTTGGGTCAATCTGGTCATAGGTGCTGCAATCGAAGAGAACCCCTCTACGAAACAACGGTAATAGCCCGCCAAACCAAGGAAACTATGAATCTCAGTAGTGGAGGAGGGTCTAGGCCAACTTTGCACGGCCTCCACCTTCCTCGGATCTACTCGAATACCATCACTCGATACCACGTGGCCCAAAAATGCCACTGAACTCAACCAAAATTCACATTTAGAGAACTTGGCATAAAGCTGCTTCTCCCTCAGGATCTGAAGCACTATCCTCAAATGCTGCTCGTGCTCTTCCCGGCTCCGAGAATATACTAGAATATCATCAATGAAGACAATCACAAACGAGTCCAGATAAGGCCTGAACACACTGTGCATCAAATGCATAAATGCTGCTGGGGCATTAGTCAACCCAAAAGGACATCACGAGGAACTCATAGTGACCATACCGGGTCCTGAAGGCAGTCTTCGGGATATCTGGCTCCCGAATCTTCAGCTGGTGATACCCAGAGCGCAAATCAATCTTAGAAAACACCTGTGCGCCCTGTAGCTGGTCAAATAAATCATCAATACGGGGCAAAGGATACCGGTTCTTCACTGTAACCTTGTTCAGCTGACGATAGTCAATACACATACGCATAAAACCGTTCTTTTTCTTCACAAACAATACAGGAGCACCCCAAGGCGAAACACTGGGTCGAATGAAACCCTTGCCCAATAACTCCTGTAACTGATCCTTCAACTCCTTCAACTCAGGAGGAGCCATACGGTACGGTGGAATAGAAATGGGCTGAGTGCCCGACAACAAATCAATAGCAAAGTCAATATCTCTGTCGGGCAGCATGCTCGGAAGATCAGCTGGAAATACATCAGCAAAGTCACGTACCACATGAACAGAATCAATAAAGGGAGCGTCAATACCGACGTCCCGCACATAGGCTAGATAAGCAGCACACCCCTTCTCAACCATACGCTGAGCTCTGAGAAAAGAAATAACACGGCTAGGGGTGTGATCTAGAGTACCACTCCACTCAATACGTGGAATGCCTGGCATAGCCAGCGTCACGGTCTTGGCGTGACAATCAAGAATAGAATAATGGGGCGACAACCAGTCCATGCCCGGAATAATATCAAAATTGACCATCCCGAGCAACAATAGATCCGCTCTGGTCTCAAAACCACAAATGGTAACCGAACACGACCGATATACACGGTCCACAACCAAAGAATCACCTACCGGAGTGGAAACATAAATGGGGGCACTCAAAGAATCCCGAGGCACACCAGATGAGAAGCAAAGTAAGAAGACACATATGAAAAAGTGGAACCAGGGTCGAATAGAACCGATGCCTCCTTGTGACTAACCAGAATAATACCTGTGATAACAGAATCAGATGCTCCAGCCGCAGCGCGATCAGAAATAGCATAGAATCTGGCATGTCCCCCCTCTTGAGGGCGGCCTCTGGCACCCTGATCCCCACCCCTGGCTGGCTGTGCATGTGGAGTGGCAGCTAGGGCTGGAATGATGGCCTGCTGACCCTGCGAACCACGCTGAGGCTGCAAAGACTGCGGAGGTTCTCCTCACCTACGCCTGGGGCACTCCCTAACTAGATGTCGAGTATCCCCTCACTTAAAACAAGCTCTGGGAGGATGCATTGGCTGTGGCTGACCGGCCTCACCCCTACTAGTCTAACCCTTGGAGGTACCCCGTGCAGGAGGCGCACTGGAAACTAGGGGAGCATAATAAGGCTCCTGAGGTGCTGGAAGAGCTGGAGTACTGCCGACTATTGGCAATGCTGAATGAACTGGATGACAGGAATAACCTCTACCAAAATGACCGGCTGCTGAATTGCGGGCACCAGAGAAATGGCCCGACTCACAAGACCTCTTGGCCTCCCTCTCTCCCTGCTCTCTAGGGAGCATACTCTCGATCCTTCTGGCGATGCTCACCGCCTACTGATAAGGTATATCCGTCTCCAACTCCCTAGCCATGCTGGACCGAATCGGCTGAATAAGGCCCTCAATAAATCTTAGCACTCTCTCCCGGACCGTGGCTACCAAAGCCGGTGCATGCCTGGCTAGACGGGTTAAACTAATAGAATACTCCGATACTGACATGGAGCCCTGTCGCAGTCGCTCAAACTCCGAGCGCCAAGAATCCCTAAGGCTCTGGGGAACAAACTCCCTCAAAAACAGATCTGAAAACTGCATCCAGGTTAATGAAGCATACTCCTCCGGACTATCCAACTCATACGTGCGCCACCAATCATAAGCGGCCCCACGAAACTAAAAAGCAGTAAAGGAAACCCCGCCGGTCTCCACAATCCCCATAGTGCGAAGAATACGATGACACTCCTCCGGAAAACCCAATGCATCATCTGAAGCCAAACCACTGAACACCGGAGGGTCATATTTCTTGAACCTCTCCAATCTACGCCGCTCGTCCTCGGAGGCAGCTGGGCCACCTCCGGGCTGTGCCGGGGCGGCATGAGGCATAACCAAAACATCCGGAACCTATCCCACCGGCACACGCCGCTCCGGTGTAACGGCTGCGGGAGTCCGGGCCCCTCCCCCGGCCTGAGATGTAGCTGCGACGAGAGGAAGCAGTCCTGCCTGAGCTAAAGTGGTATACATACTCATGAACTGGGCCAGGGTCTCCTGTAGTGCTGGAGTAGTAGCAGCTGTAGTCGGTGTACCAGGTGCCTGCGCTCCAACCTGGTCTACCTGTGACACCTCAGCAGCAGTGCGTGCGGGTGCTGTGGCTGCACCTCGGGCGCGTCCTCTACCTCGGCCCCGGCCTCTGACAACGGCAACAGGGGGCGCGGGTACCTGATCGTCGCGAGTAGCTCGTGTCCTCACCATTTGTGAGAGAATAGAATGCAATAGTTTAGATTTTTTTGATGCCAAAAATGTCGCACGACAAGGAATCCAAAAGAAATGAAGACTTTCCTAAATAGTTACATAGCCCCTCGTAGATAAATACAGACGTCTCCGTATCGATCAGCGAGACTCTAAGTGACCGGTCTGTGTTTTGTGACTCCTATGAACGTAGAGCTCTGATACCAACTTGTCACGACCCTAGTTCACCAATCATGAACATGTCGTGATGGCACCCAGTCCCCATGACTAGGTAAGCCTAACACGTTGCGGAATATACAAGCTATGAACACTTAAATAAGAAACAACGGAAAAATAGCATAGTAAGGTATGTAATCCGTGCCGCTTGGCACATACATCCGTCAACACACTGTATAAAATGCTACCAAGATCCGGAATCTCACGGGTAACACAGACTAAAGAGAATATACAACTGTGGCTCTATGTGTAAAGAGTATCTAACAACAAAAATGGAGAAAAAGTGTCAACTAGTACTATTAGAATAGAAGGAAAGCCTCCGGATCCGCGGACGTAGCAGATCATACCTCGAGGTCTCCTAGAAAGCTCCTAGATCACCGGTAGTGCGTCTGATCAGATGGACCTGGATCTGCACAATAAAAGTGTGTAGAAGAGTAGCATGAGTACACCACGGCGGTACTCGGCAAGTGCCAAGCCTAACCTTGATGGAGTAGTGACGAGGAAGGTTAAGGCCCTACCGAGAAACAATAATATAATGATGATAACAATAATAAACAGTTTAAGTGATAATAATTTTTGAAATAACAACAATAAGATAATTACTACAACCGTCTACAATTAAGCTAGCAACAAATAACCAACTCAATAAAACAAGTCCAGGACCTATGGGAATCGAACCCACGGTCCCCTTGACAGTACCTCTGGGTCTCCGGGAATCGAACCCGCAGCCCATGTCTCAATAAATAATCAATAACTCAGGATCTCCGGGAATCGAACCCGCAGTCCCTACCAATAACTCAGAATCTCGGGAATCGAACCCGCAGTCCCTACCAACAACTTAGGATCTCGGGAATCAAACCCGCAGTCCCTACCAATAACTTAGGATCTCGGGAATCGAACCCGCATTCCCTACCAATATCACTCCGGGTCTCTAGGAATCGAGCCCACAACCCTGGGTCTCCGGGAATTTGAACCCGCAGTCCACAAGCACAACAAATAAAGGAATACACAGAGAGAATAAATTATGCTTAACTATAACTTCACCGAAAAATAGTGCCAATAATTATCAAGAAGTTCAAATAAGACAATTAGGCAACTAAATAGTTAAGTACTACCTAATCATGCTTTTCTAACTACTACCGGGTAAAAATATCAAATTAATAGCTAAAGACAGGAATATCACTCATCGAACATTTTAATTAAAGTGTGTGTTCAACAACCAGCACATGTACATGCCCGTCACCTCGCGTACAAGGCATTTAGACTATCACATAATACCCTAGGGGTGAAAATTCCCCCACACGAGGTTAGACGAGCCACTTACCTCAATCCCGGTACAAAACCGCTAAGAAATAACCCTCTTGCCGCGAATGTCGGCCTCCACAGGTGTAGTATCTGATAAAAAATCAATAGAATCACATCAAAATAGGCCAATTAGGCATTACCCAATCAAATACTCAAAATACACCAAAACCCACAAGTTGCCAAAACCTGACTTCCGGTACGTATATCGAAAAATCACGAAAATCATATATTCGGGTTCCTTATCTCAATAAGAGTCCGTGCATATAAAATTTATCAAAATCGGACTCCGTTTGCCCATTCAAATCAAAGGTTTTCTAAAATTTAGGCCTAGGGCTCAAACCCACCTTTAATCTTCCATTTTCAGTGAAATAATCACGGATTTCATGATAAACCAACGAATTAAGGTCAAGAAACTTACCCCCGATGATTTCCCGATGATATCCCAGCGTTTCCCTTCGAAATCCTCTCTTGGAGCTCAAAAATGGCGTTTTTGTGTATGGGGGTCGCAGCGAAATGTTCTGGACTTAAAGTCACTGCCAGGCCATTTTACTCTACGCGATTGCAGCACTGGGCTTGCGATCGCGATGCATAAAATATGGGCGGCCTAATGTTTCCTCTACACGATCGCGTGATCCTGGACGCGATCGCGGTGAACAACTCAGCGACCCTACGCGATCGCAATGACATGAACGCGATCGCGAAGAACAAACTCGTCCGGCTCCCCAAACTACCCTACGCGATCGCATACTACCTCACGCGATCGCGATGCTTACTCTCCCGGACTTACGCGATCGCACACTTTACTTCGCGATCGCAGAGCTCAGGATTTCTCCCTTACGCGATCGCATGGCCATCTCCGCGATCGCGGAGAGCAAAATTTCTTTGCAATTATTGCAGCAGAACAGCAGTGCCTTTTGGCACAAATTGGTCCGTTTGGACCCCCGAATTCATCCCGAGGCTCCCGGGACCCCAATGAAACCACCAACATACTCCAAAACACGATACGAACTCATTCCAATCATAAAAACACATCTAACAACATCAAAACCCATAATTCACATCGAATTCAAGCCTAAATTTCTTAAAACTTTCCGAATTGCACATTCGATCAAAAACCCGACTAAACGACGTCCGAATGACCTGAAAATATGCGGACATATCCAAAATCACATAACAAAGCTACAGAAATTGTCAGAATTCCATTCCGACCCCCGGATCAAAATCTCACCTATCGTTCGGATTCGCCAAAATTTCAAACTTTGGCATTTCAAGCCTAATTGAGCTACGGACCTCCAAAATACATTCCGAACGCGCTCCTAACTCCGAAATCACCCAATGGAGCTAATGGAACCATCGAATTCCCGTTCCGAGGTCGTCTTAACACTGTTCCGGTTACGAATTATTTTCTAACCTTAAAGCTCTCCTTTAGGGACTAAGTGTCCCAAAATGCTCCAAATTTCAGAACCGACTCTCCCGGCAAACCACAATAGCAGAAAAGAACTTAGGGGAACAGTTAAATTGGGGATTGGGGCGTAATTTTCTAAAACGACCGGCCGGGTCGTTACAGTTTTAAACTACCAAACCTTCCCGAACTACACTAACCTCATTCATGTTTAGCCCAGGATATGTAGGCAACCTCTGAGGCAGGGTGCGGTCAAAAGGTTTTCAAAATGCTTCTCACGGAATATGCCAGTGGGCAAAAATATCTCATTACTGCTCACTTGTCTTTGCACTGAAACTCTTTGTGTTCCCGAGCAAAGAGGGGCAGCTGTGAGCACGTGATTTTTGCCCTAAGCAATAAAATTCCAAAATTAAAATAAAAATATATTTTTGTTTGCAATTATGTGTTTTTGATTGAAATAAAGTGAATTTGTGTGTGTTAACAATTAAAAATGAAAATTAGAAAATTAAAAAAAAAAGGTTGAGTATAAATATCACAATTAAAGGAATTAAAAGAAAATTAGCAAAAAATACAATAATATCGGAAATAAAGGAAAAATAGTAGAAAAATGTCAAAAATAATCAGAAAAATTGGAAAAAATAAGAAATTAAAAGAAATTAAATAATTGAAAAGAATATAAAAGGAGAAAATAAAATACAAAAAGAAAATACCAAGGAAATAATTAAAACACAAGGAAATACACAAAAATACAGAATCGAGCCAAATATATAAAACCAATGCAATTGGCCCAAAATAGATAGGAGGATCCGGTCCAGTCTTTATATAAGAATCAATCTAAGCCGTCCATATATCTGATCTAATGGCTGAATTCAAATCTTTGATTTAAAATGAAACGACACAGTTTTAAGAAATTAATCTGGGTCGTCCATCTATGAGATCTGACGGAGATAAATCAGCCTCCATTTTAAGTTGAACGTTGTCGTTTTGGAGCATTCAATCCTGGCCATTGATCACCAATGATCCAACGGCCAAAAACCCATCACACGTAACGAGTATAAAAGCATGGTCTCTCAAGAGACCGGCTATTTCTCATATTCACATAACCGTAGCCGCCTGTACTTCACCTTCTTCCTCTTCTCAAAGCTTGCCGGCCATGGAGACTGCCCACTCTCCACGGCAGTCTCCGGCCATCTTCTACCCCCAAACCTCTCTTTTCTTGCTTATCTACCCCAGACCACCATAGACCACCCAAGAAAACCCAAAAACCTCAATTTCTTGAAAATCCGGTCACCAGATTTCTTCTCCGGTGGCCACAAATCTATGAAACTGGCTCCCAAATTAACACCATAGAGCCACCATCTCCTGATCTACCACCCCACATAAGCCACTTCCCTCGAATCTCACCCCAATTGCTTGAATCTTCGAGAACAAGTCGCTGGAACCCTAACTCCGGCCGACTCAAAACCAAACCTCAATACCAAAACCCTCTCTTTAACACCCTGAACCTATCTCTGTTGATAAAAGACAATAAAAGACTTCAAATTTGAAGTCTGAGAAGAAACTGGAAAAAGAAAGAAAAAGAAAAAGAAAAAAGAAAAGAAAATGGGGAAAAGCTCAGGAGACAAATCCTGCGAGCTAAGTTCCCTACCCTCTTATTTTCTGTTTTTCTGTCTTTATTGATAAATGTTTGTATTGTGTTCTTCTCTGTTCTTCTCTGATTTGCATGTTAGAGTTTACTTAATTTCTCTTCATCTTCATCTCTTTGATTCTATTTTGATTCAGCATGCTTTTGAGTTTAAGTTCTATTTCTTTGATTTAGTCGTTTAACCAGTTGCATATTTTAGATTAGTTTCTTTCTTTGAAATAACTTCTTGTTATAAATCTGTTTCTCTTAATAACATGCTTCATTGGTCTCTTTGATAATCCTGCCTGTTACACTTGATTGAATATACTCAAGTATTTTTAGTGTTTCTGTTAGTCTGACATGAGAGATATTCTGATTATGCCTTTTATGTTAAATTGATATGCTATGCTTGAAGTCTGAATTATGAAGTTGTTTGATTGAAATTCAACAATATTCAAATTTCCCCTCTGAGTTTTGGTTAAATGATAAATGATTCTGATTTTGTGGTTATGTGTGCAATTTAATGTGAAAGGGCTGTATTTGTAATAATTTCGTGTTATTTGACTGCTATTAAGCCTAATGTGCTTAGGGGATATTGGTTATAGCTGTAATAGATAAGTAATTAGATATCTGGCTAATTCTGAAATTATGTCAAGTAGTTTAATAGGCTAAAATTGAAAACAACATAAAAAATGGTTACAATTGAAATACGTAATAGAGTGGTCAGTATTGAAACTGGCCAACTCTGTGACTCTTTAGGTTTAAATTCAAATGGCTAGTTCTGAAAATGGCCAATTGTTTAATAATAAGCTAAAATCTAAAACTGGCTAAGTTCTGCAAGTCTTAATCTAATCCTAAGTGGCCTGTGATTGATAATTGACTAATTTTGCAAAGCCAAGTCCAAATACTGGACTGGCTAAAATTTAAAAGGTTTAGACTTAGGTAAATAAGTAGGCTAGTCCTGCAAATCAATTCTAATAGACATTAATGAAAAGATTACCTCTTAAAAGAGGTCAAATTTGAAAAGAAATTAAAGTTCAAATCTGGCTAAGTCTTAAATGACTTATAAATACTGGCCAGTAATTAAATAAGAGCTGAAACAGAAAACCTAGATCTGGACAAGGTCGGGTAATTAACAGTTGCCATTAAGGGTATAATATGAATAGAAAATGGCATAATTGTGGATTTAATAGAGCCTATAAGGACATTTAAGACATTCAGGCCTAGTATTTCTGCAATATTGCACAAAAGTAAGGGTATAATAGACCCAAATAAAAGGCAACTCAGTAAATAACCTTAGTAAGTGGGGGTATACTAGTAATACACCCCAAATAGAATCAAATAGAACCTTCCAGCACATGCTGGAAGGCAAATTCAAATTTGAAAAGGGTATTGAAGTGTAACAATTGAAAGAATTCAAGGGAGGAAACTAGAAATAACTTTTCAAATTTCCCCCCAAAATTTTCACTAACTTTACCTATAAATAGACCTTGCTAAAACCTGATTAAGGGCTGGATTTTTGAACAAAAATTCAGAGATACATTAGATATAGATATATATAGAGCAATTCTGCCTGGGTTAGTCGAAGCTATATTCTGAAGTTGTAGGAAATCTCCGGCTGTTTTACTGGTTTTTCTACTGTCTTCTGCTAGATATTGCTTTGCTGTTTCTGGGATTCAAATTTGACTACTGAAACTCATTTGTGTTGCTGTGATTCAATCTCTTCCATTGCTGTTGCATTTTTCGATGTGATCTACCTGCTTTCTTCTGCCTTCATCTCCATTAGACTCATTGGTTTTTTATTGCAGAATCAGGTACACGGCCTGAACCATGTAATTGCAAATTGAAGTTGAAGAAATAGACTATCTATTTGTTACAAGTTTTGTTACAGATTTCTGGATTTAGCTGTTGTAGTTTGATTATAACTTAGGTAAAATTGTAATTCGATAAGAAATGCTGTATAACTAACTCAATATGAGACAAGGATAAACCTGGAACAATGTAATAGTGTAGTAACTAGATTAGTATAGCAGTGGTAATCATAATCACTTAGATAATTAAAATAGGTTAATCAGTAATCTGATATAAAAATAAAAACACAAAGAAGTAAATAATTAAAGACATTAATATGCAGCAGTTAGTTAAAATCAGAATTAATTAGCTTAATCTGAACAGTATTAGTAATAAATGAAATACTGCAGTTAAAATGAAGTCACATATCACATGTTAATATAGTTAAATGTTTAATCATTTAGCTAGTTCTTTGAAACCTGTAAGTAATCGAGATGAGCATGTTCAAATGATAATATTAATTAGTTTTAGATACTAAATAATTAGATTCGGTAGTTTAAATAGCTGTTAAACATGAAAACAAAAACAATTAGTTAATTAGATTTAATTCACATTGAACATCTAAAGTTAGCGTTTATTATTGTAATTCTGTATTTCACTTCTTCTTATTGAGTAAAATAGTTTAAGTTTTCTTATCTTCTGAATATCAATCCTTTGTGCTTACAATACGTTCTGATTTCTATTTCTCTTCTCTAATGATATCTGATCTGGGCCTAATAAACTGCGAAGGCCCAGAATTATATGAAAACGTCATTGGGCTTTTGCTGATATATTTCAGCGTGTTCCTGGGTTTTCAATACCCAGGAATGTAAATTTATGTAGCAAGCCCAAAGCCCAGGCCCGTGTAAATAGAAATAAGACCTGGACTTAAAATATGAAAACAATGAACTAGGGGAAAAAACAAAAAAAAATAGAAAACATAGTATACATATTAGGATCAAACTATAAAACTAATAACGGACGAGCCTCGCATTGAAAACAAAATAGCGGGGCCCCCAAATAAACAAATAAGTTATATATATTAAGACTCCGGAAGGTTGCTAGATAATTTCACAACCTTTCCAAAAGATTAAAGAAGCCGATAGACGATTTAGGCACGACTTAAAATATACTTTCCCTAATACGAGTGCACATTTGATGTGGCTCAAATCGTAAATCCCGGCGAAGCCGAAATATGTTAAAGGTCACATGCGTACTGGTTGCGATGTGACTCGAAATACATTTTCGCGACGTCGCAAATCGTAAAAATTTTCAAGTTGAAACACGTACATATTGTTAAAAGGCATGTAATAGGTCATATAAAACCAAGAATTACAGTTGAGCGACCGTGCTAAAACCACGGAATCCGGGAGTGCCTAACACCTTCTCCCGGGTTAACAAAATTTCTTATCCGGATTTCTTGTTGTGCAGACTGATAAAAACCGAGTCAATTTCCTCGGATTCGGGATTAACCGGTGACTTGGGACACCATTATATTCCCAAGTGGCGACTCTGAAATTGTAAATAAAATCCCAAAACGATTGTCCTTTATTTGAAAAAACTCCTCCCTCGTTGTTATTATATCCTTCCCGGGGTATTCATAATATCGAGGTATACCTTATTCTCTTAATCGGGAATTAAACAAAAGGTAGTAAAAAAAGGAATGTGGGACAAATGTTATTTTTGTAATTTAAATAAAAAACAAAAAATGGCTATCACCCTTATTTATATCAATGTAAGGTGAGCGTGTTGCCCTAGCATTAACATCACTTGTTTGCACATGTGGTTGAACATCAGTAAGGTCCACATTTAATCCACCACTACTTAACATTTCATCTAGGTCCAAATCAATACATGATGTATTAACTGTGTGACATATATAATATCTCCATCCTTAAGGTCTTGATAGAAAGCTAACACATCAACATCATATTTCAAAAATCTAAATTCTCCTTTATAGCTAATTTTACATGCATATTTATCTACTGTTAAGTACCCCATATTCTTAGCCCAATCATAAAATTTAATTATATGTAATTCATCAATGTTAGCTTGAAGAACAACTGGCCAAGTTTGACCATTTACATACCTCATAATTGGGCCAGCCACTAACCATCATAGATGATGAAACTGTAATTTTACATAGACATCAATTGAAACCTATAAAAAATGGGGGACAAGTCACATACACTTTAACCCTAAAAAGTCATAAACTTTAACAAAATGGGATACAATAATAATTTGATATTCAAAAAAGACCTAATTTTTTAACCCTAAATGCCAGATCAGTCATGAAAAAAATAAAACCCTAAAATAAAGTGAACATACGAATGTTTTCCCCAAAACCCTAATATAAAATCCCATCATTTGTGCATGCAGAAAAAAATCCAAATTTTTTGACCCCAAATACCAGATCAGTCATGAAAAAGACAAAAGCCCTAATTTTTAACCCTAATATAAAATCCTAAATATATTTATGCATGCAAACATAGATAGCTTTCACTATCAAATATTACCCACATTATTTCATAACATATTAGAAGAGAAAGATTAAAAAAACATCAAAATAAACAAACTAACCTTCAGAGACTAACGTGACTGGAATCGAAAGCTTTGATGAATCTCGATAAGCTTTTCATTACAAGAGGGGGGACCCCCAATCATTTGGTTTTGGAGTGATTAAGGTTATTTGGAAAGAGATGACCTGTTAATCAGCCATTCCTAAACCTAGGTTTAAGAGGGACGGTATGATTAGAGAGAGGAAAAGAGACAAAAAAATAGGGAAGAGTGTCGGTGTATTGATTAAAAGAGGGGGACCCCAATCGATTAGGTTTAATTTAGCGCCATTGATGCGTACCGATCTAGTCGGTTATTTGCTGACTGGATGAACACATTAGCGAATGTGTAATACACGCGCCTAGGGTCAAGGATAAATTATGTTTATTAGTTAGAAGTTTAAGGAGTTTGAGTGTTTAAATGGGAAAGAGAAAAGTCTGTATATCGGCTTTTCAAAGTGCTGCAAGTTTGAGTGGCAAGGATCAACATTGTCCTTCAAGCCTTCTGCCAGTCCCATGTTGAACCTCCACCTCAACATCTGATCTGGAATGCTATGACATGGATACTTAGCCAGCATACCCTTAACCTCTCCCACATTTCTTATAGTGATTATGTTGGTCTCTGCCTAGAGCTTAATATACAATAAATTTGATTGGCAGTTTTGTTGGGTTGGTAGAACATGTTCAAAAATTGCTTGACTAATTCCTCCCAAGTAGTGATGGAATTTATGGGGAGTGAATTAAGCCAAATATGAGATTCTCCTGCCATCCAGAATGGAAAAAATAACAGCTTTATTGCTTCATGTGTCAAATAAGGTTGCCTTTGCGTGACACATATCGATAGGAAATTGTTCAGATTCTACCTAGGATATTCAATGTATGACCCTAAGAACTGCCCATTGTTATGTGACAAATGAATCATATTGTTTGTGATTTGAAATGATTCTACTTGTATTTGAGGGACTGCAATTGCGATTGCCAGCTTGTCAGCGGTGGGTTGTGCCCAATCATAAAATGCTAGTTCCGGTGCAAGAGGCACCACACCCCGATTGTTCGAGTGATTCACATTGTTTTTGTTGTTTGGACTCTCTACTTCGTCTTCCGTGTCTATTTTTGCCTTTGTCGTTTGCATGATTCAGTGCCTTCAAAACTTTTACAGGATTTGATAATGCTTTGAACAATTCATCAGTTCTTGAGGACTTTCTAGGTATGCAGCTGTAACACCCAAGACTACATAAGTTAGGATTTCAAAGTATTTAGTTTAAAATGAAGAAAATTGACTACAATAAGAATTTTAGCAATTCTTTTAGCTGTAATTAATAACACCTTAATTACCCAAAAACGACGCCAAAATTTTATCATGCCTATTTATGCCTTGTAAGAGGGACTTAGCGGCCGCCGCAAATGTATTCCGATTAATAAACTCATAATTGAATCCCACCCGGAATTAACCTATTAAATACAGCTACTAGACTCATACAAATTCATGCAATTAATCTTCAAAAATATTTTGAGTAACAGATTAGATGCTTAATAACTAAATATTACGTAATGAAAATGAAAAAAATAATAACTAACTACGAACGAGTTGTAGACAAGAACTGGAGTAATCTAAGTTTGTAATTTTCTCTATTGTTGGAATCACTTATAATACGTCTTCTATAATTTGCCTAAGTCTTCTCTACCGATCATGAGCACTCTGACCTTCATAACTCTCTCTCGAGTAATTAGCACAATAAACTAGACATATTCTTCTGAATTATGCTAGTTGACCTTAGGTACAACTCCCTCAGATCGCATCAAGGTTTTGTTATCCCTAATATCACCATTAAACCCTTCGTATTGATCCTTTATATACGTTAGGAGTGATGTTGTTCAACAACAACCTAAATATGCACTCTCTCCCTAGTAATACACACTAAATAGGCACAGTCGATTGAGGTCCCTTCAATCTACAACAATAATAATATAGTTGAGCATATAGAGAAAATACTACGGTAAATTCATATTAACGTAACAGGAAAATCATTCTCCAATAGGATTCATTAAACTTGAGATTATGAGTTTGGCTACTCATACTCATAGTAACAATATCCCAAATATTTCGCATAATTAAGTTACAAAGTAAGAATGAAAGAATGTAGAATTCAATGATTCTAACCCCCAACGGGTGTTCCACAAGCTATCCTTGCCTCTGATTGTAAAAGTCCTTAAAAGTGGCATTTTAGGTCTATTTATATGTGTAGAAAGAGACCTAAATACGTAGGCCAACTCCTAGTCAAACCAGGAGACGAAATAAGTCTTTAAAGGTCAGAATGTGCACACCCAAACCTGGACTCGCGAGGCATAACACCAGTTTAGCTCGCCTAGGGCCTGGCGTCGTGGGGTATAACACCTGCTTGAGCTCGCCTTCTGCCTCACCTCGCCAACTTCACCGCCTTGTAGACCTCGTCCCAGGCCTCGCCTAAAGAACTTGCCAGCCTGCTCTTACGCCTGCTCTATAATTGGCTTCGCCAACTTTTCGTTTGTTAGCTGCTCACTTCTTTTTTTCTTGCTTTCAACTGTTTTTGAACACGCTTTAGACTTTAATTATTCCTTTTACTCTACTTTCATCTCCAATTCACTTACACATAAAATGGACTCCATTACGCACAATAAACTATAAAGTGTAATTTTGTCATTAAAGCATATAAAATGTTAGGTAAATAATGTACGAAACTATGAAATTATAGCCACATCAATGCCCAAGAATTTGTGCTTTTTTGTAACTCATTAAGTGAAGATTCTATTTTGGATTGTTTCTAGAGGAGATTGTCGATTCTTGTTAAAGAAAATTCCTAATAATTATAAGGTTTGGGTGCAGAAACCAGCAAATTTAGTTGCTCATTGCTTGTCAAGAAGATCTAAAAACTATGTAGTCCTTTCTATAGGAGTATGCTCCTAATTTTATTTTATAAGCTTGTTGGTTGCTTTTTATGATAGGCGTTTGTTTGTGGAATTATTTTTCCCTCAAGCTCAACCTTTCTTTTTAAGTCGTTATCTTCATCTGTATAGTGAGTGAATCTTAAAATTTTTGCTAAAAGAATTCAAAAACTATAATTGTCCAAGTACAATATTATTGGACTTCACAAATTCCTTTCATTTATAGTTTAATAGTAAAGTATTTAAAACATCATGTTCAGATCATCAGATGTGAGCAAAACTCCAATAATTTATCCTTGATTTTGTCTGTTGACAAATTAGAACGTGAACGAATATGAAAAATTATAAAAAGAGAAATTGTAGGGATAAGTGGGTCGTATGTCTGAACTGTCAACAGCTGGTTCTAAAATGTAAATGGGTCGTAAGCCACTGCATTTTCTTTAAAATGCAGCATGTGCTAATTCATTTTTTTTATTTTCACACCTTAATTGGTGGGTCAAATAGATGTGACCCTTGTAGTTTAATACTTCGTCCGTTTCAATTTACGTGAACCCATTTAACTGGGCACAGAGTTTAAGAAAAGAGAGAAGACTTTTGATCTTGTGGTGTAAGATGATGTACATTTATTTTATGTGGCTATAAATCATTGCATAAATGTAAATTGTTTCCAAATAAGGAAATGGGTCATTCTTTTTGGCACGGACTAAAAAGGAAATAGGATAACATAAATTGAAACGGAGGGAGTATATACTACTAATTTCTTTCTTGTCTACATTTTGTTAAAAGATTAATATCTACCTAACAAAATTAGTTTGTTGGTGTACATTTGGAGCATCATCAAACTAATAAGATGACCTTTGAGCTTAGGAAAATAATTACTCACTTAAAAACTGTAGAACTGATAAGAGAGATCATATGGAAAAAAAACGTGTTCATTTAAAATAGTGAAGAATGGGCCATTAGGCAGTTGGATTAAGTCAGCATCAACATTATCACTTTCTATTCACATTATAACGAAAACGACATGTTACTTGCAAGCTAAAGTTGCCCTAAAAGTAATAAACAATCCAACAAAGCATTCTTCTTGCTTTAATAGAATGATGATCCAAATTCTTATCTTTTGAAGAAAAGTAGAAGACAAGTCAAAGATCAAAATGGTTGCAGTATTCAACAAAGATCTTTTGAGTTGGTACCTCATTACCCTCAAACTCAAAGAAACAGTTGATGCTGGTCTACAAAATGCTGCTACTCCTACCACCAGCAGATCCATTGAATTTCCAGAACTGCCCCTACAACAGCAACTACCCCTGTTGCATAAAGAACAACATCAGTCATCTGATTCTTTGAAAGTTATAATTGAGGAAAATGCACCTATTGTGGACGAGGGTCCTAAATCACCAGAATCGGAATGGGTAATTAGCATTAAGGAGAAATTAGAACAAGCTAAACAGGATAATGATGCTGGATCATGGACAAAACTATCAATTTACAGAGTCCCTTTAAGCTTGCGCAAAGATGATGATAAAGCTTACATTCCTCAAATTGTTTCTCTTGGTCCTTATCACCATGGCAAAAGACGCCTACGCAATATGGATCGTCATAAATGGCGAGCCGTTTACCATATCCTCAAGCGGACAAATCAAGAAATTAAACTGTATTTTGATGCAGTAAGAGAACTAGAAGAGAAAGCACGCGCTTGTTATGAAGGGAATATTACAATGAGCAGCAATGAGTTTGTTGAAATGATGGTTCTTGACACTTGTTTTGTTCTTGAGCTGTTTCGTGGAGTTGCTGGTGGATTCACGCATTTTGGTTATGCGAGGAATGATCCGATTTTCGCCATGCGTGGATCTATGCATTCCATACAGAGAGATATGATCATGATTGAGAATCAAATTCCATTGTTTATACTTGATCGGTTGTATGGGATTCAATCTGAAATGCCTGATGAGAAAGGTGTTGTAGCAAGGTTAGCTCTAAGATTCTTTGATCCATTGATGCCAACTGATGAGCCATTGACACAGAGTGACTTGAATAAATTCAAGTCATCAATGGGACGTTCTGCTTCTTTTGATCCTTTGGGAGACCTTGGTGGACTTCATTGCCTTGATGTTTTCAGGTAAATGTGCGGGATAGATCAAAATAGGTCAATTCAATAAACGGATCAAATATTGTTTGGGTCAAGTAACGGATCAAAATCCATTTTCCACCCGACCTCTTCTCTTTTTCTTTTCTTTGCCTTTTTGAACGAAAATAAAAATAAAAATATAAGAACAAATATATATTTTCTTAATTGATTAGCTCAAGTTTTTCAAATCTTACATAATTTGATTTTGGACTACATTTGACCCGTTACTACTCAATATTTTGATGATGGTTGTTTCGGGTTGAATCCGTTTAGGTCATAACCAACCAACTGGTTGGGCTGGAACAATGAACTGATTTTGGCACCTCTATTTTCAGGAGGAGCCTTTTGCAGACAGGGCCCAAGCCAACACCTAGGACGTGGATCAAGCGGTGGTCGCATTCGAATAGGGTGGCAGACAAACGGAGGCAGCAATTGATTCATTGTGTTTCAGAGCTGAAAGACGCTGGAGTTAAGTTCAAGAAAAGGAAGACTGATCGGTTCTGGGATGTAAAATTTCAGAATGGAATCCTTAAAATGCCTCGGCTTTTAATCCATGATGGTACAAAGTCGCTTTTCCTCAACCTGATTGCTTTTGAGCAGTGCCATCTTGACTGCACCAATGACATAACTTCGTACGTAATCTTCTTGGACAACTTGATTGATTCGCCAGAAGATGTTAGTTACCTCCATTATTGTGGAATAATTGAGCATTGGCTTGGTAATGACGCAGAAGTTGCTGACCTCTTCAATCGGCTTTGTCAAGAGGTTGTTTTCGACATCAATGACAGTTACCTTTCACAGTTATCTGACCAAATTAACAGGTACTACGACCATAGGTGGAATGCTTGGCGTGCTACTTTAAGGCACAAGTATTTCAACAACCCATGGGCAATTATCTCCTTCATTGCTGCTGTTATTTTGATAATGTTCACCTTTGCACAGACGTTTTATGGAGTTTATGGCTACTACAGACCACCTCAATAGTTGTCACTCAATTCTTCAAACTGTTTTTTTGCTATTAATGGACAATAGCTAATATACCTTGTATATGCCAATACGCTGGGCACAACCGCCTTGCTCTGCCCGCATTTGGATTATTATTTCCTTTTTGGTGCTTAAACACTTGACTGGTCGATGGAAAACCAGAAAAGTTCTTTTTATTTTTTCTCTCCTTTTTTTCTTTGGCAGACCCTGCTCTAAATAGAAATTGGTGTACACTTGTAATTGTGAAGATTCAAATGGTTTCTGCCATACTTAAAACTTGTTAGAAACTTACATCTGGAACATTGTCGATCTCAATGATTCACTGTTTACTAACTACACTTAAATGTTTATTTGCTTCAAAAGAGAAGCTTCTGGCACAGAAGAAGGCTGCAGACAACTACCAAAAGCATCGAGCAAAGGTATTTGTATGAGGTCGAATCGGATACGATTAATGTGAGTCAAGTACACCTCCCTATACGCCCACTGAAGTCAAATATACCTTCCTCCACGCCCATACGACGAGAAGGAATACGCCCCTGACTATAAAGGCGTATTGATAAACTCGCCCGTACATGCGTCGCGTCCCCTTCGCCTATTTTCGTTTTTGTAATAACAATAGTTATGGAATAAAGTAATATTCTGGCGAGGGAGCCTTCCTTCTATATAAGGAAAGGCCTCCCTCATTTGAAAGACAAGTGTTATTTTCATTAATAATACAACTTTTGACTATCATTCTCTCTCTATCTCATCTCTCTATTGTTGGCTAGTTTTGATATTCCAATAAGTTTTATTACGGTCTCACTAGAGCAAAATACATACGAATTTTAGATCTATCCTTGAATTTATTATTATTGATTCCGATTTACCCTTTTATAATCTTTGATTGTCCCTAACTCATAAAGCAACCGATAGCTTTTGGGTCAAACAATTTGGCGCCGTCTATGGTGATTTCGAGAATCAAACCCGTAGTATACATCCAAAGGATCAGATCACCAGATAAAACCTAAAAATGGCCGAAAACAACACCCGATCCAAAGCTATAACGGAAGTCACCACCAACCTCTTGAGTTCCCTGAACGAGGTCAGTGGTAGCGCTGCCGTCAACACCACTCCTGATATCACACGTGAGGCGGAAGCCTCACCTTCCCCCTTCGGGAACTTTGCAACCTTGCAGGAAAAAGATACCTCCACTTCCGCTGCAAAAGAAGCACCCCCAGCGTGTTATTGGAGGAATGGCTGAAGAGTGCCCTGAGCGGCCTAGTGGAAAAACCACCACGGAGTTATGAAAAAGCATCACTAACAACAAGCAACACCGCCACGGCAGACGAGCAAGAGGAAAGACGAACCAACAACCAACCCGTCGAAACGCAAATGCATGACAATACGTTGGCATCCATTCTGAGAAAAATGGAAGAAATGGAGAGCGAAAATCAAGCCCTCCGTGACCAAATGAAGGAACATTAGGATAAAGTTGACAAGCTCCCAGGAGCGCCTAAACTGCTGCCCAAACGTGACTTAGGAAGGTTCGTAGAGCAACCCTACTCCGAGGAAGCCACCCCCTACACCATCCCGAAGACTTTCAAGATGCCTCCTTACCTGAGGGTATACGATAGAACCACCGACCCTGAAGATCATCTCATCCATTATGTCACCGCTGTGAAAGGTAACGACCTCTCTAAGAACAGGTAGCATCAGTGCTGCTGAAGAAGTTCGGCGAGACATTGACTGGAGGAGCCCTAACATGGTATTCCCAACAGCCCGCCAAAGCAATCTCAACCTTCGAAGAAATGGCAAACAAGTTCGTCACTGCACACGCCGGCGCTAAGAAGGCAGAAGCGAGGGTAAACGACATTTTCGTCGTCAAAGAAACCACGGGCGAAGGCCTCAGGGACTTCCTCGCCAAATTCAACAGGGTAAGGATGAGCCTACCAAACGTGTCGGAGGGCATGGTGGTATAAGCTTTCCAGAACGGACTCAGCAGGGACGGCTCCAGAGCAACCAAGAAACTGCTAAGCCAGCTCATGAAATATCCCCCCATAACTTGGGATGAGATCCATAATGCCGACTGTGCCGAGGTACGGGCAGATGAAGAGGACCTCAACGGACCAACCCGATGAATGACAGCCATACATCCAGACACAAGAAGAGATCAACGACACGAGGGACGCCGAGAACTCCCCCTCACCCTAATAAAGAACGACATCAGCCTTACATGAGGTCTCTTCTTCCGCCCCCTCGTCATGCAGATGCACTACAACGCCATCTCGCCCCACTCAGAAATGAATGAGGTACGCGCCCTTTACTTTATTCACATAACTTTTGTGTTTCTCCTTCGGAGATTGTGTACGCACTAGAAAACCTCGGCACCAAGATGCAATGACCTCAGAAAATGAAATCAGACCCTGCCACAGGAAAATCAAACGTTTCTGTGTGAATTCCACCAAGAATGAGGACACAAGACCGAAGACTGCATAGGTCTACGACAGGAAGTCGTGAGGATGCTAAACCAAGGATACCTAAAAGAGCTGCTCAGCGACAAGGGGAAAGCCAATTTCGCACGCGGGCGAGAGCATTCCCGTGGACCACCAAAGCCACCCTCCCCGACGCGCACGGTAAACATGATCGTCGAAAATGAGAATGATGTCGCTATCAACCATGTCAAATTCTCCAACACACACAGACTGAAGAGGACCATCTCCCACGAACGGTACGATGACCTCGAAGGAAGTATCACCTTCGATAAGTATGACACCGACGGTTTGTGTTTTCCCCATTATGATGCTTTAGTTATTACTTTACGTATTATTGATACGGACGTCAGGAGAGTCATGATTGATGGTAGAAGCGGCGCCTGCATCATTCATCCGAGAGTCCTTTCGCAGATGGGACTCGAGGACAGGATAACCCCCCGCTGTATAACTCTAACTAGTTTTAACAATGCAGTGGAACGCAAGTCAAGAGAAGTGACTCTACCCGTCCTCGCGGGGGGAGTCACCTTGGAAACCACCTTCCACGTGATGAACCAAGAGACAGCACACAATGTCATCATCGGGCGCCAGTGGATACATGCCATGCGAGTGGTCCCATCGAGCTTATACCAAGTGGTTAAGTTCCCCACCCCATGGGGAATATTCAGCATCAAGGGAGAACCGCGCATAGCGCAAGAATTCTATAAGATAACATAAGACTGCGCCCACACCCGACAACTGAGCGGGGCGAGTGTAGAGGCATAGCAATCAGCCGTATCGAGGACCAAAGCGGACCCGACGGCCGATGCCATTAGAGACCCGTGGAAGCCTGTAAGGCCACGGTCGAAGATCTCGACCCGGTTCAGCTAGATCATAACAACCCCGAAAGGAAGGCTTACATCGGCCACGGGCTCACCAACCCTGGTAAGTACCATGAATTTTTTACTAACCATGCAGATACATTTGCTTTTTCCCATGCAGACATGCCAGGAATCTCACCAGACATCGACACCCACAAGCTCGACGTCGACCCGCTACATTCGCCGGTACGACAGATCAGGAGAAAGTTCAACATCACGATCAACGAGGCAGTCCGCGAGGAAGTAGATAAACTGCTCGCCAACGGCTCTATCAGGGAGTCAAAATATCCACAATGGGTCGCCAATGTGGTAATGGTCAAAAAGAAGAACAAAAAATGGAGGATGTGCGTGGACTTCACCAACCTGAACAAGGCCTGTCCAAAGGATTCCTTCCCCCTCCCTCACATCGATCAACTGATCGACGCCACCACCGCGTATGAACTGCTAAGCTTCTTGGACGCGCATTCCGGTTATAACCAAATCCTAATGGCCTAGGAAGATCAAGAGAAAAACATGTTCATCACACACAAGGGTACCTATTGTTATAGAGTGATGCCCTTCAGGCTCAAGAATGTAGGGGCCGCATACCAAAGGCTGGTCATTAAGATGTTCAAGGAGCAACTTGGGAAAACCATAGAGGTTTACATCGATGACATACTAGTGAAGTCCGCCAGGAAGGAAGACCACATCGACCACCTGCGAGAGGCCTTCGAAATACTGAAAAAAATATGGGATGAAGCCGAATCCCGAGAAATGCTCCTTCGGTGTGGCGTCAGGAAAGTTTCTAGAGTTTCTCGTATCCCAAAGAGGGATCGAAGTCAATCCCGATCAAATCAAGGCAATCGCCTCTATACCCAAAACACTCAACATCAAGAAACATGTCCAGAAATTGACAAGTCGGATAGCTGCCCTCTCCCGCTTCATCTCCCGATCCTCAGACAGATGCCACAAATTCTTCAGCGTACTGATAAAAGACAACAGATTCCACTAGAATGACAAATGCGTCAAAGCCCTGCAAGGGCTGAGAGCATACCTATCGTCGCCACCACTACTGTCAAAAGCGAAACCAAGTGAGCCTTGATTGACGTACATAGCCGTATCGGAAGTCGCGGTCAGCGCGGTACTAGTTCATGAAGAAAAAGGTATGAAATCACCTATCTATTACATTAGCAAAACCCTAGTGGATGCCGAAACTCGATACCCACACCTCGAGAAATTGGCTTTGGCACTGGTCACGACTTCTAGAAAGCTAAGACCCTACTTCCAATGCCACCCCATCAGAGTAGTGACCACTTTCCCTCTGAGGAGCATCTTACACAAGCCCAAACTATTGGGCCGGCTCGCCAGATGGGCCATAGAGCTCAGCGAGCATGATATCAATTATATTCCCAGGACCGCCATCAAGTCACAAGTCCTCGCTGACTTTGTGGCCGTTTTCACTGTTAAAATATCGCCAGAGGCGGAGAAGGAAGCCCTACATGCCGCTTCGAGCACCGACCCCTGGACCATCCAAACCGATGGGGCCGTAAATGCCTCGGGATCGGGACTGGGACTTGTCCTCGAAGTCCCTACGGGCGAAATCATTCGCTAGTCCATACGATGTCCCGAGATGACTAACAACATGGCAGAATATGAAGTCGTTATTGTAGGTATAAAATTAGCCATCAGGTACGGAGCTCGCCGACTTGTCCTACACTGCGATTCACAACTCGTGGTAAATCAAGTCACCGGGACTTATCAGGTCAAGGAACAAAGGCTACAGAAATACCGAGCAGAAATCCACAAACTAATGGCACAGCTCGACAAATGCCGCTTCGAATAGGTTCCTAGGGTGCATAACGCCGAAGCAAACGAACTGGCTAAACTGGCCGCTGCCGCTACCAACCTGAATAAAGAAAGCACTGTCACCCTCCTTCACTCAGCGATCGACCATACCGAGGTACTCTCACTGCATCTAACTTGGGACTGGCGCAACCAATTTGTATCATATCTGCAGGATGGAAATCTAACACCCGATAAAAAGGAAGCAAGAAAGCTTTGCATGTAGGCAGCAAGGTACTTTATGATAAACAACGACCTCTACAAGAGGACTTTTGGAGGACCGCTGGCTAAGTGCCTAGGCCCCAACCAAATTGAAATACTTTTTACATGGGAAGCGCTTTCTAGTGGCATTGTTCACCTCTTCCAAATTGAAATACTTTTCAGCCGGATTATTTTTTTGAACTTCTCCTGATATTTTTTGCCCTTATATGCCACCACCAATTTGTTGTAATTCAAGGCACAACGATAAGATCTTTTATGGGCTTCTATGGCACGCGACCAATAACCACGGGCTCACTCAGCCTTGGTAAATTAACTGCCACCTGCATCACATAAGGTCCCCTGGGCATATACATTTGGGTTGTATTGTTCAGCTGAAATCTCCTGGAAGACTCAATGTCATCTGTGTTTCTTTGCGGCCTCGAGGGAAATAGAGAACAACGTCTTTGGGAGGCATTGCCCTAGTTTCAACTTCAATTTTCTTCTCCGACTTTGGAGGGGTAGTTTTGTTCTTTGTCTCCCTTTTGTCTTGCTTCAGAGCATTTTTTTGTTTCTTTTCCACATTAGCAACGACAATGATGGCCTTTAATGCTGGGTCAAATTCCTTGTCCTCATAAATCATTTCGATTATCGTCCCGTTGTTGTGGGCCGACAGTGGATTGTTGGTCACATTGGGAATATCTTCATCCCTTAGTACTATCTTTCTTTGTTCTATCATATTGTCTATGGCTCTTTTCAGAGTCAAGCAATCATTCGTGTCGTGCCTTTTTGTCCCTGAGTGATAGGCACATCAGGCACCAGCTCTATACACGAGTGATGTTGGGTTTTGCTTGGTTTGAAGAACAAGCTGTAGCAGACCCATTTGAATAACCTTTGGTAACAGGCTGGAGTAAGATTCAACAATGAGTGTGAAATTTGGCCTCTTGAATGGTTCATGAGGGTGGAAATCATTTTGTGGAGGCTGGGGGTTGTAGTAGGTTTGGTAAGGAGGTTGGTTTCTAGGAAATGGAGCTTGGTTCCGATTTGCTTCTTGTTGTGGCCGGAAAGGTTGAGCATTCGTGATCGTGTATGGATAAGGAGTATGCCACGTCCTGGTGGGGGTAATAGTGTTGCGGCGTCCTTTCTAAGAAAAGGGATTTGGGAGTATGGTGTTTTCTTGCACCCGACATTGCCATAGATTTTTCTTTCTTTTTCTTGCCCTTTTCTACTCCTCCAGACCCACCCTGAATGGCTTGGGAGGTAGCTCTGATAGAGGATTGGCTTAAAATTCGACTTGTCTTCAAATCATTTTCAACCATTTCGCCAATGTTAGTGGCTTCAACGAATGACTTACCCACTGCGAACATCATGTTTTAGAAGTAATCAGCCTCTTCGGCTTGGAGGAAACTGTGACCATTTCAACCTCATCCATTGGAGGCTTTACCCTGGAGGCCTTCTCACCCCATTTAACAGCGTACTCTCGGAAGCTTTCCGAGGATTTCTTCTTTACATTTGTCAATAAGTTCATATTCGGAGTAATATTAATGTTGTACTGAAACTGCCTCACGAAATCTCGAGCAAGATCATCCCAGACGTGTCAGTGGAATATGTCTTGGTCTATGTACCATTCAGATGCAATGCCAACCAGACCTTATCCAAAATAAGCCATGAGGAGTTCTTCTTTTCCATCGGCTCCTCGCAACTGGTTGCATTAGCTCTTCATATGAGAAATAGGATCACCGTGACCATCATACTTCTCCAATTTTTGGGTTTTAAATCCCACTGGTAGATTCACATGAGGGAACATACATAAAAAGGCATAGGATGCACTTTTTTGTCCACTCATACCTTATGATTTTAAGACTCTTATGATTTTAAGACTCTGCTCCACACTCCTCATCTTTCTCGCGTTCTCTTCTTGCTCAGGAGTTTTTGTGGTCTTTTGTTACACTATCGTGAACACATATCGGGGTGGTTGAGAGTAAGTATAA
Source organism: Nicotiana noctiflora (assembly GCA_032618575.1). NCBI lineage: Eukaryota > Viridiplantae > Streptophyta > Magnoliopsida > Solanales > Solanaceae > Nicotiana > Nicotiana noctiflora. The sequence continues at coordinate 94,498 of JASVEL010004199.1, forward strand.
GTGGGAAACTGAGTAGGTTCCATTGGGAAGGTGGGTGTTTGGGCCTAGGCAGTGTAGGCTGTGCCGTGGCTAAATAGGGTGGAGCGATGAAGATATTTGAAGCCGCACTGGACATTAACACCTAGGGGCGAACCTTAGAAGGTGTTCTAGTGGTGTATTTGGGTGATGATCGGAAGAGTGGAGGCACCACTTGCTCTAGGAAAAATTTCGGGGAATCCTGGGATTGCGCTTGGTGGCTCTCTTCCATTTGACCAAGTATCCAACATTTCCATTACCTGGAGACGCAGGATTCTATTATCTTCAACAACAGCAAATTCTGAGGTCAGGATACCTGAGATCGAACTATCATCCATGACGGGAATTGTTGGAAGAGTCATTTCTGAAGAAATTTCGATGCTCCCCTTCGATCTGGTAAAGTATGGGTGCAAAGCCAGATTACCACATAAACCAAACACCATTCTATAAAAACCTGGACTGGAGATGTAACAGAAGCAAATAGTTAGTTAGAAACAAATAACAGATATGTAATCACACATTGGGGCATAATACACATATACAGTTAAATGTGTTTCTACATGTTTTGTAACGGTTGCATGTTTCATCCCGACTTTACTTATTCTTCCCCATTTTCCTCTTTCCACTTTCACTCTTCCTTTTTCATTTCTCTTCTTTTTCTTTTCTTTTTCTTTTCTTTTTCACACTTTTCTTTTCTTTTTCAATTCAATTTCTCCCTCTTTTTATTTTTTTTCACTTTTTTTCTCTCAATTTCCTTATTTTTCACTCTGTTTTATTTTATAGCTATGATCGAATCCGATGGGGATTGCCTACGTATCATGACACCTCATGAATAAGATCTTGCGTAGTTCAGGAAAAGTAGATGCAAAAAGTAAAGGAACAATTTTTGGGAACTTTCTATTTTTCATTAATAAACTTCTATTACAAAAGATTTCAAACTACTCATCTTCGCCTACAACAACAGCTACCAGTCCAGCATTCAGATGGCTCCATATGAGGCGTTGTATGGTAGGCGATGTCAGTCTCCAGTGGGATGGTTTGAGCCGGGAGAGGCTCGGTGTATGGACTTAGTGCAGGAGGCCTTAGATAAGGTCAAGATCATTAAGGAGAGTCTTTGTTCAGCTCAGTCTAGGCAGAAGACTTATGCAGACTATAAGGTTCGAGAGGTAGCTTTCATGGTTGGTAAGCGGGTATTGCTCCGAGTGTCGCCTATGAAGGGCATGATGAGGTTCGGGAAGAAGGACAAGCTTAGCCCTAGGTACATTTGCCCGTTTGAGATTCTTGACCGAGTGGGAGAGGTGGCTTATAGACTTTCATTTCCACCCAGCTTATCAGTCGTGCATCTAGTTTTCCATGCATCTATGCTTCAGAGGTATCACGACGATCCCACCCATGTGTTAGACTTCAGTACTGTCCAATTGGACAAGGATCTGTCTTATGAGGAGGAGCCGATAGCCATTCTAGACCGGCAGGTTCGACAGTTGAGGTTGAAGAGTTTTCCTTCACTGCGTATCCAGTAGAGAGGTCAGCCACCTGAGGCATCGACCTAGGAGTCTGAGTCTGAATATGGAGCCGTAATTCCTATCTTTTCTCCGACTCAAGTACTTCTTTCTTTTGTCGGTTCGAGGACGAACGATTATTTTAGAGGTGGAGAATGTGACGATCCAAGGGGTCATCACCTGTATTCCTACTCACTTTATACTTCTGAAGCCATGAAAACCTCACTTGGGGGTTGCCTCGACTTGTGTGTGTAGACTGGGCGCATCGCCGAAAAATTTAAATGACAATTTGTGAGAAAGATAATAAATTTTGATGTTTTAATTGATTAAGTTTGACTCTGGTCAACGTTTTGGGAAAACGGATCCGGGCTCGTGATTCGACAGTCCCGAAGGGTCCGTAGAAAAATATGAGACTTGGGTGTGTGCGCGGAATCAAATTCCGAGGTCTCAAGTCCGAGAAATGAATTGTTATGTGAAATTGTTTTCTGAAAAATATTTAAAGAATTGGAAAGTGTTAATTGTTTAGAAGACTGTGTCGTCAGGCTCGTATTTTGGTTCCGTTGCCCGACACAAGTCTTATATTTGGTTTAAACTATAGCTGTAAAGTTTGGTTAAATTTGGACGTCATTCGACGTGTTTTGAGCTAGAAATCATAAACTTGTTACTTTATGGAAATTGGAAAGAAATCATGGGTATTGAGACACAATTTGATGAAATATAAAGTTATTTGGGCGATTCGATCACACATATGAGTCAGTAGTATGTTTTTGAGAATTATATGTATGTTTGGTTTGGAGCCGCGAGCGCTCGGGTGAGTTTTGAGTAGGTCCCGAGAGGTCTTAGGCTTAGAATATTCTGAAGTTGCAGGTTCAGGAGTTGTAGGCACCAACGCGCCGGCGATCAGGACCACGCGATCAGCATTGGAACCCATGCGGCTGCAGTACCTTTCTGTGCGGTCTGCATGGCTTGGGTTCAGAGGGCCAGTAATACCAGGTCGACCAGCATGGCCGCGTGCCATATCAGCACGGTCCACGCTGGAAGATTCAGAGAGGTGGTTTCTGGTTCATTCCACCAGCGCGACCGCGCACCAACTTTGTGCGGTCCGCGCTGGGCATGTTCAGAGAGGCCTTTTTTCATCCCTTCATCGGCGCGGCCACGGTGCATCTTTGTGTGATCCGCGCCAGCCTTCAGTAAAGTATATAAAATCGGGATTTTCAGTCATTTTTTTACTTTTTCAAAACCTAAAACATTAGAGGTGATTTTCCAAATGATTCTCTTTCTTCAAAATGATTGGTAAGTGATTTCTAACTTATTTTCTTCACTCCTTAACAGTTTTAAACATAATTGCAACTTCAAAACAAAGATTGGACCGATTCCAATATAACTTATATATCTGAGTTCATGGGGAAATGGGTAATCGGATTTTGGTTCGAACCTCGGGTTTTGACCACGTGGGTTCAGAGGCATTTAGGGAATTTTTGAACAAAATTTGGAAAATTCATTTTTTATGCATTCAAATTGATTCAAGTAGCATTTGTTAATTCATGCAAGTAAGTTGTGACTAGATTCGAGCGGTTTGGTGGAGAATTCGAGGGGTAAAGTTATTCTAGAGGAGTGAGTTGAGTTTGGAGCATTCGAGGTAAGTGTTTGATATAACTTTTGGCTTGAGGGAATTTGATTACAGTGTTGTTTGCTAATTCCTAAATGCGGAGTACGGTGTATAGGCATGATTACGAGTATCTATACACCGGTGTCGAGCATAACCGTGGGTCCTTGTTTGTACTCATTCCGATATTATTGTGACTTTTCCATGTTAATTGATGATTTCTATTTAATGTGATGAGTAAGGGGACAAATTATGAACGACAAAAAGACTACTGAGTAAGAAATGAAAGAAATAGAAAGATATATGATTAATACTTTGCCGGGATGGTTTGTGTATATTGATTATTTCGCTTGCTGGGATGAGAAGGTTATTGTTTTTGCTCCCCTTGTTGGGGTCTACTTGTTTACTTGTGGTTTCCCTTGTCGGGATGTTCTTATTATCTATCTATTCCCTCGCCCCGTTTGGTTATGATTGTTGCCTGGATGAGGAAGAGTGATTATGCACAAAGGGTCACTTCATGCCATGTTATGAATATTTATGCATGAAGGGTCATTCTGTGCCATGTTATGAATATTTATGCACGAAGGGTCATTCTGTGCCATGCTTTTATTGGTAATGCACGAAGGAACATTCCGTGCCCATGAAATGAATGTTGTTGATGTGAGGAAAAGCACGAAAGTTAATACCGTGCGCTTTGTTTGACTGTTTCGGTAAGAACGAGAGTGCAAGAACGAAGAGTGGTGCCGTACAACTGTTGATTATCTTGCTTTTTCCTTTATAGTTGTTATTGTACATTTTCATTTCTCTATCTATTGATTTAATATCTGAACTGTAACACCCCCATAGCATGCTCCCCTCCCTCTTAACTGTGTAAGTTCTGTATATTTACCTTCTATTGAATATATTTGTACAAGTTTGCTTGGTAG